>WMED01027073.1:0-10693 GCA_019650415.1 Pipa parva | reverse complement strand
TATTCTATTCTATTCTATTCTATTCTATTCTATTCTATTCTATTCTATTCTATTCTACATGCCCTCTACCTAAAAGAGAGACAAAGGGGCAGGGGGTAGTGGGGAAGGTAATGGTTCCTATGGAGCTGCATCCTGCACTTAGCAATCTCCCCACCTAACTTAGCTCTAACTGGGGGGTGATGTTGTGGGGAGGTGTGGGGGTCCTAGGGATCACTGCTAGATGGTGTTTGTACAGTTTATACTAATCATTTCCATAGTGCTAATGTTATAATACTATTACAGCAGCACTATGGAAATAATTGTGTTAGAAATCAGTTAATCGCTTACATGCCAGTTAATGATTATTAGCACTAAGTGTGGGGTGATGTTGAGGAGGTGTGGGAGTCCCAGAGACACCTACTAGATGGTGTTTGCATACTTTATACAAATTGTTTTCATAGCGCTAATGTACTAATACAGTAGCACTATGGAAATAATTGTGTTAGAAATCAGTTAACCGCTCACTCTCCAGTCAATGATTTCTAAAGGATTTAAAGGTAGTTTAGGGTTTATGTTGTCAGTATTGATTGTTTATACATTGTTGCAGTTAGTGTTTGTATTGGAATATTTTGTTGTTATTTTGTGTAGTTGTGATAGTTTAGTAATAGTTTTCAGTTGTTGGTATGTTAGATAGTGTTTTTTTGGTGTTATCGCTGCAGCTTAGCATAGATCTGAATGGCTTTCGCCAGGTCTAGCGCAGCAAATCATTTTGAAGGATATGTTTGAGTGTAGTAAGCAAGAAAAGTTTAGTAAATACCACTTGAGCGATATCGATTATTTGATGTTTGAATAATATTGCTCAAAATAGCTGATATCGATAAAAACTGGTGATACTTTTTAGTAAATTGGGGAAATAAAAGTTAACTTATCAGTATCGATACACATATGTATATTGATATCAATATTATTGATATACAACGGGAACCAGTGCTGGAAACCTAGAAAGGGGCATAGTAAATAGCAGAAGAGGTCAAAATCAGTAAAAAAACAAAACACAATTTACTATTTGATTTCAAAATGAAAATCAATTTGACTTTAGCAAATATGGCCCTTAGTGTACTGCTGCTGGATCGATTTAGTGTACTGCTGCTGGATCGATTAGGTAAGTATTTATATATCATTAATAGAGTCAGAAATAAAAACTGCTTTTGTCACTCTTACATTTTGATTTACATGGAGCTCTAGTAATATTAGGTTATGCAGGCTGCATGCCTAGAATTCATATCCAGATTAAGATGATATAGTATTTCATGCTTTGGACTGGGACATTTAAAAAAAAATTAGAAGCTGGTGCAGGATGCATTTAGGAAATGCATATTGCCATTTTGTGCCTTACATACATCCTTGATGAACATATTTGATCTTACTAAATTTGAGTTTATTTTTAACTTGTATGTATGTATGTATCCAGTAATTATACAGATAATAATGCATATTAAATCCATTTTTGACAATGTTACACTATTGCATGTTTTCTCCTTGGGAGTTTATAGATTCCCAACAGCTGGTCTGAAAAATAGAAGACTGAATTGAAAATCTTTGAAAGAGACAACTAGATGTCAAGAAAGATTAAGATTATACCCTAAAATAATCCACTGTTAATCTTTTGCAGAATCCAGTAAGTAGAATACTTAATAGAGTCGCATTTGGTTACATCATCATTCTGAACTCAGCAGTTTTGTCAAAAGATTTTGGTGAGCGCATATAAAAGCCATAGTTTCATGTGCAGTGTTACACATTTTTGGTGGATTTTTCATTGTTCATCACATTGGTTACTAACACCGATTGGCACGTTTGGGTCACTCTATCACTATGTATCATTTGTAACATTTAAGGCACTATGTGCTGCATTTTTGTGCACATCCTCACTTCTAGATTTTGCTGAATCATTCCTATCTATAGGGGAGGAAGGAGCGGACTCCCGAAAGAGGAGGCGGCACACAATTGTTTGGACACTATAATTTAATTTATTGATCTACCACAGCGGCGCTGCTTCAGGCACATATTGTGTTGATTTTTGTTGTTTTTGTCGCTTGTGACAGTGATACCTGCACTAGAGTGTCTTTTATTTTGTTCTCTTCAGAGTCAAGCGCGTCACTCCTACTTTCCAGTAATATATTGCCATTTACATTGCTCCTTCTACTAAGCTCTTAAATGTCATTGTAACAGCGAGGGTAACTTTGGCATAAGATACTGAATGTGTACAACTTAAGTCAATTTCTGAGTTACAGTGGCCCCATAATCTTTTTTTACAGGTTCGTGCATCAAAAGTCAATCTTGGAACTATAATGTCACATTTCATAAAGGATAAAGAGCATCCATTTCTGTTTTTAAATAGATTGTTTTTATCAACACAACAACAATAATCAACTATAGAGAAGATGCTAGGATAGTAAATGGACAACAGAAAGTCTAAAATGTTATTTTTTAGTAGTTCTTTCACCCTCATTGCAGTAAATTGGATGCATAATAACCATGAGTCCCTCGTTTATTTTTGTCTCTCCAGCTATTTAGATTTGTGGTTACATGTGGAACAGGGTTGATGAACACTCAACACTGTAGTGTAATGCTGGGAGCAGGGTATGTGAAAGAAAGATTGAGGGGGTTATTCACTAAGGTGCGAATTTGACTGTCAAATTCGCAAACAGCGGATTCCCATTGGAAACCTGCTACAATTTCCCCATTGTAAAGTCACGACAATTTTTAAAGTTAAGATTGTGACAATTTTCCCATAATAAAGTTGTGACTATGACAATATTCTCATTATAAAGATGCAACAGTAGCAGTCTATTGCGACTCTCTTTATCTGGTGAACTCGCACCTATATGCAACAATTCAGACTTTAGTGAATAACCCCCTGATTCTAAGTATGGTTGAAAACTTGAGCTATCTTATGGATACAGTAGACACAAGTGTTAATTGGGAAGGCACTGGTCAGTTTAACTAATTAGTTAGGTTTAAATATGTGCTGTTGTGGGATGCTTAGAGATGGCCAGCACAGGCAGAAAACCTAGGAAAATATCAGTTTTTTTACTTTTTAACATTTATATTTGGTAATGTTTTTGGAAATCAGTTTAGCTGACTGGTCTTGGTTAAGTTGAACACTGCTGTTTAGTTAGCTTCCAAAACTTATCAGGTTTTAGTTGTATATGTTTTATATGCATTAAATACATGCATATGCTATTTTTTCCATGTCTGTAAATGAAATAGTTTATAAATGTCAGATACATTTTAGAAAACACCTCAATAAGGCATTACTGTAACATGTAATGTTGAGTACACTAGATGCTGAATGAACAGACCCATTGCAAAATCCATCTAGGTGTGAGCAAATGAACTCTGCAGGGTGATGGGAACTGGACTAAGTGGGTAAAATGGAATTATATGACAATAATGTATAACTATTGCAAAAAAGAACCATGTGACATTGTAATCAAGCTTACAATCATAGTTAACTACCATTTCACAATAGAAAAACCAGGTGACACACAGTTAGTTATGCACATATTTATTTGACTAATTACTCTTTTTGTCAAAAATGGTTACATTGGTTTGAAGAGTATTATGCTTGCTTTATTCTTCTGTTGGGTTTGTAACCTTAGTCATAAACAGTATGGTATTAGTTTCTTCATTGACAACCAGTGTTATAAAAGGTTTATTCGCCGTAAATGATTCCCTTGCCATCATTCGAACTGCATCAGCTTCTGTGACTGCTGCTGCTTCCGTACCCTCTTCATCAACATCGATTTTGGCCTTGTGGACAACCTAAAGGTTTGAAATATTTTGTAAAATTAATCTAGTCTGTCCACTATAGCTGATTTATTATAGTATCAGACTTCAGTATACATTTATGTGCTAAAGTATAAATAAACATTATGGTAAAAAGTCATACAGCTCAAGTTAGATTTAAATAATGTAAATAGAAATAAAAAATACATAAATATACATGCAAAGTGACTAATAAGCAAAACTTGTGGTATTAGAAGCAATCCATAGAAAGAAAAGATGTCTGGCTAATTGAGATATCAGTAACTGATTTAGGATGCACTTTGTTACTGTCTGTTCCCTGCATTTTCCCATATTTAAAAGCTTCATGTGCCTTGTTATAAAGGGAAAGAAAAGGATGAATAAGGCTTATAGAGGAAGTTCCTTCCAGCTCTGAAATAAAATTAACTATGGGAAATAAGCAGCAAGTAAGAACACGTCAACTTTTAGTGTGCCATTTCAGATATCAAGATAGAGGAGTTATAAAGCTTAAAGGCACATCTGAGGGAATTTATTTATAAAAGTCTAATAACCCACAGCAACCAGTCATCAAGTAGCATTTACTGGGATGGGGAGCTAGAATAGCAAAGTCCTACCAATGGGTTACTAGACTACTAGACCTTTGTAAAGATCAACCAGGTTGATGTACTTCACAGGCTGTTATCCTCTGTTTGAGTCTATTGATTTCAGTGCAACCTGATTTTGCTAACTAATATACTTACCTGCCTTTTTGTAATAATTTTGAAATGGAGTTGTTTATTTGCAGTGAATGTGCAGTGATGTTCAGAAATTTACTGGGAGACATTACTGAGACAAACAATATTGCATTGATATTGATATTTAATTTTTGGTAAATTTGGGGTTTTCAAAATTTTTTAAACTATCAGTTGTGTTTTAATCAGATGCCTAATTAGACATGTTGGCATGAATGGAGAGTCATCCCGGCTGTGTTAGTTCAGATGGTTCATTTTTTTTTATACAATGTTCTGCAGATTCTGGGGGATACTGAGAACTTCTATGATTAAACTGCAAGTTGAGAATATGGATATATTATTTTATTTATGTTACTTAGACATTCAAATAAATAGGTGTCATACAAAGAACTTAGATACACAAACCATATCACACTATTTCAGTATTTTTGTTGCAGGACATGATCATTTATATATCTGCATTGAGTTGTAAATTGAAACTGGACAAAAATCTTAGAAAAAAATGTTTTTTAAAATAGTTCTAGTTCCATCTTGGCTGTAGAAAGCAGAAACAATGTTTTACTTGTTGCCTGTGATATACCATCACATATATATTATATATAGCCACTAACTCTTGAAAATTAAAACTTAGAACAGTAACTTACCTTAGATATTCGCAGGGGAGTGGATCCAACAATCCCTGAAAAATCAGCCTCACCACTAAAAATATTAGCCATTCCCATGTCAATGAGGATACTATTCAGGTCGAAAGAGGAACTTGTTGAGAACTTGGGTATAGTAATGGCTGCAAAACTACAGGGAAGAGAAAGTGATAAATTGATTTTCCTTACAGTCATTCGTTTACAGTGAATACCTGAATTAAGCATTCACTTTTGAAATGAATGTGAACAATGAAAGGACCAGTAACACAAGAAATAGAAAAACCCAATTGGTTTAACAATTTTCCTCGAAAATACTAGTATCAATGGTTTCTTTGAAGCTGAATTCCAGATTTGCATTCACTTGAGTTTACATTTCTTCTTTGTGGAGGAAGCCATCTTTTATCATTTAAGTAATTAAACCCCTTGCCTAGTCTCATTGTTTCCTATGGAACTTTAGATACATATTCATGAAGTGCCCCAGAAAGCCCAATGAGGCAGCAACCAGTAGAAAGAGGAGAAAGACAACACAAACCAATAAAAATCAGAAATTCAACTTCAAATAACTGCCACGCCAATCAAACTAATATGTTCTTTTTATGATGATACTAGTCCTTTAAGGGTGTCAAGCTGGATTCAAGTTATAATACATTTTGCTTGCAATTTCTGTAAGGTCTCTGTGTAGTTACTAAATGATTATAGCCCTACATGGCCTATAAACTGCAATTTTATGCTACCTAGCCTCATGTCTGGACCTTCTCCTGTCTTTATCTTAGTAGCACTACAAAGATCAAGGGGGTTATTCACTAAAGTCTGAATTGTTGCATATAGGTGTGAATTCACCAGCTATAGACAGTTTCAATAGACTGATAGTGTCACAGTCGCAGTCATATCTTTATAATGAGAATATTGTTGCAGTCACGACTTTACTATGGAAAATTGTCACAGTCGCAACAAATTCTCAAGGCCTACTGACAAAAATCTTTTTGGGACTAATTTTCTACTTTCATTTTGACATTTATAGGACTTACTACACCATATTAGTTTTTTCTTCATAAAGGAAGGCGCAGTTCCTCCACGTAATTGAGCTTTGATTTTTCTACTACAAGTGGGTTGAGAGGTTTTTGCTGCGTTACTTTAGAAGGCCTCTTTTCGACGCACTTGATCTTATTCATCTTTTTCCTATAATTCACAAGTACTTCCAAACCCCTCTTCATTATAGTTTCACTTAGTTTTACCCCCATAATGTATGATGCTAGCACAATTTTAGCCGCCCAAATTCAGAACTTTACCATTGTCTATCTTAAATGTCATTTTCCCCTCAACAGATTAATTCCCAAGAGTTTCCAGTAGAATCTTTGCATTTTACAAAATCAGGGCAGAGCATTGGTGATTGGGATAAAAGGTACATGAGATAGCTACACTGAAAACACAACGTATGCATGTAGACATGCATATTCTTCACCAGCAGAAGGTTCATGCAACACCATTTTATATGCATTTATATCCTTTGAACTTAAAGTAAAGTTTAAGGAGAATTTTTCCTTGCCTTTCAGTTGTTGATTTCTTCCATCGTTGTATTGTCTCTGCAGATAACGCTTTTTCTACCTCCTGCATCTTTCCCAGTTCAGGTAAAATGAAAAGCATGAAGGAACCATTTTTGTAAGGCATCTCAAGAACTTTGCATGGAAGGCTTTCATCGGTATAAATCTTAAATAAACCTTTGTTATACATCAGTTCAACCTCCACAGTAGTAGATTCATCTACTGTGAAAGTTCCATTGTATGTAGCATCAGTACTGAAAGGATTTTCCCATTTGGCTGCAGATACAGAAGCAAAATCATCCTTTTAGTTTGATGTATTGGATAAAATACTTTATTGTACCCACTAGCTACTTTAATAAAAAATTCAAAATGCAACTTAAAGATATAATATCAGAGGGTTTGTAAAAAATGTAAAAAAATAATAAACAAACAAACATATACTGCATCTGCCTGGGATGCTGGTAAGTATAAGCCTGAAGTCATCTAATCACAGATGCTTTTACCTGTCCATGAATATATTCTGCCATAGGTAAATGGGAAGAAGTCTGGTGAAAATATTTGATAGCATCACATTTATTGAGGATAATTTTTGCCTTATTTTGGACAAACATGGGAAATTTAAGAATTATTTATTTTTGGTTGTTTGGTTGTATTTCATATTCCTAGGGCTTTGTTCAACCTTACTAAGTAAATTTGTAATTCATTAGCACAACAGCTGTTTAGCAAATATTGTATGTATACTACTAGGTGCTCTGGTTCCTCACCCTTCCTAATATGTTGTTTTTCATTTTACTCCTATTTAACATATCCAGATATCTTGATGAAACCTATGTTTTCTCTACATTTTTAGCTTCTTTGTTTTATCTTCATCACTTGATAATTCCAAACAATCCCTCATTGAATCAGTATTTAAGATACATCTGTGTTCCCTTAAAGAAGCAGTAATTTGTGGTTGTGGTTATTTGTGCTAATGTTCAGTAAGATGTAATAAATAAAGTATCGCTGGATCAAGGAGAGCAGTAGCCAAATAACCATACTCATGTCATTTGCAGGTGAGTTACTACAGGGTTGCAGCAGTTGTGGTTGGACAAACCCTGAGCTACAAGGGGGCCCAATGGTGGTAATTTATGCCACTGGTCACTTGTCAAAGAAAAAGCTTGTTACTTCAAAAAGTTTTAATTAATCTCAATTCCATTTTAGTTTCTTTATTTTTATTAGTTTTTCTTTTTTCCCCATCCCTTTTTCTTCGCGTGTTCAAAGAACAGTTTTACTAAGAGTTGTTTGACTGTCTAATTGTCATTGCTAAATTGTTTATTTTTGTACGAGTATGTGAGAGGAATGAGAATTCTGTAATAAATAAATAAATAAAACTTACCACAAATTCAAAACCTCTGAATAAATTTGCTCAGTGGGGAAAAGAAGATGAGCAAAGGACTGTTGGCATCTAAACTCATTTAATACTGTTCCCTCCACTATTTGTAAAAGAGAACCTACCCATTAAGTGATGTACTAGGGAAGATGACCCTAAGGGGGTTATTCACTAAGGAGCGAATTCGACTGTCGAATTCTCAAACAGCAAATTCCTATTAGCAAATCTGCTACAATTTCCCCATTGTAAAGTCGCGACAATTTTTTAATGTTAAGATTGCGACAATTTTCCCATAATGAAGTCATGACAGCGACAATATTCTCATTGTAAAGACGCGACTGGGACAGTAGCAGTTTATTGCGAGTGTCTTTATCTGGCGAATTCGCACCTATATGCAACAATTCAGACTTTAGTGAATAACCCCCTGAGTCTGGAAGTAGTTGAGAGAATGCAGAATGTGCTGGATCTTAACAGCTAAAAAGCATTTCACATAATTACTTATATTTAGTTAATATTCAGTTAATGTTTGCTTGCTATTAAAGCAGCTCTTCTCATCTACTTACTGTTTAGAGGAATATTTAGAATCTAAAGTCAGAGCCTTGGATGAGAGGCTTAAGAATTTCTTAGACTTCAGATTCCAAGCTGATCTAATATATATATATATATATATATATATATATATATATATATATATATATATATATATATATATATATATATACAAACGTTTGTGTGTGTATATATATATATATATATATATATATATATATATACTGTATATATACTGTGTGTGTGTGTGTGTATATATATATATAGTATATATTTATATAGAATGCTATAGCACACATGGATTTTCTGGTGGTGATGGTAGTGTACTTTTGGGAACACTGGTGTACCTATATAAGGTGATTTCTAACTGTATTATTTGCATTGATGAAGGTCTCATCTGTGGACTGAAACATCAATGAATATGGTGATATAATAAACTTTACTGGAAAATCCTTGTGTGCTATAGCACTATATACACATACCTAATCATTTCTATATGCACCAAGGTACCTAAGGATTGTGGGCCAGGTGGAGTGCAGTGTTTTGTGGTGTATATATATGTATGTATATATATATATATATATATATATATATATATATATATATATATATACACACACACACACACAGTATATTGCAGTTAACATGAAAATTAGATGGTAATGACTCAGCTGTTTAATAGGGCAGTGTTACTGTATTGTACCATGACTATTAGCAGGTAAAGTATAGAAAAGTGACCATTGACAGGTGCCTTTTATCTGTCATTAATGGGAGTTATATTTTAACAGCAGAGAACTGCACATTTAAGGTCACTCATGTATAATTAAATATTTTGTGAGAAACACTGAACTACATTCTACTAAAATATTTACTATTTTTGAAAAGGATCTAAGTAACAAATGACCTATAGTTTTTTTTGGATACAATTTTTAATGGATATATTTACCTTTAAAGAGGATGTAATTTAACAAAATGAACATGGTATCTGGACTGATATCTTTGGCCACCTCTTTAATCTTCCCTTCAGTTTTGTTATTCACATAGCCATTGATTTGTTTCTCAGCTTCTCCTGAATTATGAAAGTCAGTGGTAAATATTTCTGCTTGATAATGATGGTTTAATTCTTTCTTATATTCTTCCAGAATTTGAAAATGATCATCTACAAAAATAGCATTTCCAATACTGATTTTCAGATCACCCTTTGGTGTGTTTAATTCCTTGAGAAGGTGTTCAAAGGCTTCATGTAAATCCACTTCTGAGATCAATGTGTTGTTTATGTATAAACCCTCTAGGATCCTTTGATGAGTTTCAGACTTGGCTCCCAAGGCTAACATAGACAGTGCAAACGTAACGCTCAAAGGAGAGAAAACTATATTTTTGTGAGAGGATTCTTTATCTGCTTCTGTTGCGGAAACAATGTGTTTATAGAGATTCACAGCAAAATTAATATTTGCTGGCACGACTTCTTCTAGTGCTTTTTTTATCTGCTCTTCATGATTTTCATTATGATGGTCTTGATGTAATTCATGTGATACATCGTCTGATGCCAATATACTTGTAATTAAAAGGACAAGATAAGGGAGTCCCCACATGTCTCTAGATTGAGATTCACCTACAGCACATAAAATAAAGAATACTTTTAATATAGTTAAACTAAAAAAAAAACTATATGCAATAAGTTATGCAGTGAAAGAAAAGAAAGAAGTACTAACCGCTACAATCCCCAATTGTAAGTTAAGATCGGGTGCTCCGGAGCCCAAGGACAATTTGTGCAAACTGTAGAATATTCACTCCAGCACTCCTCATAAGTAGATAAGAATCTCCTTTATTCAGACCACATAGGTCAACTTAAAATCGTAGCATAAAAACAGACAAAATGCCATGCATTTTGTTTGTTTTTATGCTATGATTTTAAGTTGACCTATGTGGTCTGAATAAAGGGGATTCTTATCTACTTATGAGGAGTGCTGGAGTGAATTTTCTGCAGTTTGCAATAAGTTATGGTTATATACTTATATGAGGTTGATATATAAAGGGAATTTCTTACTTAATCTCAGGATATTTACTTTCAAATAT
>WMED01027071.1:0-10694 GCA_019650415.1 Pipa parva | reverse complement strand
AGTGGTGGAACTTGCACTATTGGTGACTGACTAAATACTTTTTTTCCCCACTGTACAACACTTGTAAAGATGTTCTCGTTTAAGTTGAATTCATCAATTTTATTGATTTTTTATCTGTTTATATCGTTACTAATAGCAGCCACCTCACCCAAACCCATCTAAGGATGATAAATGTTCAGCAAATGTGCCCAAAAGCTCATTTGTTAAAGCTAAATTAAGTTATTCTCACCATTTAGAATTTTTGATAGAACAGATTAATATATAGTAACTACAAATGTATCACAGTTGTTACTGTCCTGCTTCTAAATTTCTCTAATAATTTGCTTGTAAGAATAAGTCCCACGGCTGTGGAGTCGGTAAGCCAAAGCTCGACTTAGACTCCTCAATTTCCCATGACTCCGACTCCAAACTCTGACTCCCAACTCCCTCATACATGCTGCATGTTTAAGAGATAACTTAGTTTAAGCTTTTTATCATCCTTATGATACAATAATCAAGCTATTTAAGTAGAACATAAAATATTTTTATTGGATACAAATTTGCAAATATGCAAAACGCTGCAGTAAGTGGGAAAAAAAAGTTTTCAACAAAAGCGATGAAAGTTAATTCTTTAATCCTGTTTTCTCTAGCAGATCTGTGATGAGTGCAGCCATTCCTTCCAGTGCCTTTTCCTCTGATCTGTAGCAAGGAGCTTCACTACTGAGCATGTACATAAAGTGCAGCACACATTCATTTCAATTAAGAGCCTAGATCCTTATATAAGGAATAGAACAGACCTTTACAGGACATTTCATTATTTTCCCAAATTCTTATGAAAATATATTCAGCATATACTGCAATGAACTAACTCCACCAATTTATTATATATTTTGGGAGTCGGAGTTGGTCCATTTTATAAACTACTCCGACTCCACCAAAATGGGCCCTGACTCAGACTCCACAGCCCTGATAAGGCCCCATAAAACCACCAATGAATAACCTCAGAGAATTCCCCCTTCCCATGCAGCAGACTAATTTCTTGCACTAAAAACACCTGGTGACACCAGTGGTACTTCAGGGAAGTAAACAAGGTCTCACCGAGGCCATTTACTGGCTTTCTTTTTTCATTTTTTTTTTAAACTCATAGAGACGCCCTGCCCTACGGTTGAAAGAATAAGTAGCAAAATAGAGATATCAAAAAGAATTTGAGAGGTGGGAGATTAAATACAGAAAAAAAAACATGAGAGCAAAGTAATAGGAATATTGGATTCAATTAAAAATAGAGGACATAGAATAGTACGCAATCACGAATTCCAGCACAGAAAACAGAGAGAATATAAAGACGCCAAAACAAGAGAAAAATTATGTCCGTTGCTGAAGCAAATAGGAGAATGGTTGAGAATGAGAACAGGACATTGAAGTGGTGTAGTACATAGTGAACATTGCTGAAAAACGAGGTTGAAGGAAGAGAAAAAAACGGCAAGCAGAACAGGCCCAAGAATGATAAAGAAATAAATGATAATGAACAGGGAAAGAAAATGTTGGAAAGACATGGGAGAAGAGTGTATGAGGAAAATATAAATGAATGGATCATAATACAGAATTAATGTGCTGTAGTAAAGGAAACGTTAATAACAGCGTAAAGAACACAGAGTTCCAAAAAGAAGTACAGAAGGACGTATCCAGGAGGTGAAGTGGAAGACAAAAAGAGTATAAAGAAAAATCTATAACGATTTCTGTGCCGAGCTTAGTGATTTCACTGACATGCACACCAGGATACTGATCCTGCTCTCCTGGGTATTACCAGACCCCTCTGTGGATTTTTATGTGCTACTGCACAGCTTTCAGGCACCAGCATCTTGTTCCAAGCCAAGTCATTTTAGACTGTCAAGGACTTAACCCTAGCTTCACTTCCATGGTTCTAATGCTTCCTTAAGTGACAAAGGATCCTCCCCTGCTGCAACTGGTTAAACCAAGACAGATTAATGCTGCCATCATTCTAAACATAGAGGGCAGCAAGTCTGCCAGTAACACCTGCTCTAATTTTGTCTTAATAATCGTAAAAAAGAAAATAAAAACAAGAAAAAAAACAAACACTAGACACTTACCACCATCCTGTTTATAGAGACCCAGCAGTTATTTGGGAAATCCTGGAGCATTGGAACAAGGAACTGGAGACAACCATCCCAATGGCAAAGCAGCAGCATCATGGCAATCAGGTTAAAAATCCGCATAACTGCACTGGCAAGGTCATAGGTCATGTGGAAAATCTACAAATGAAAATGTCACGTGATTACTACAAGTTAGAAAACACAGTTAGTAGAAGTGGAAGCATGAAACAAAAGTATATAAGCTCAAATTGCATGTCTTAATCATCATAGAAAATTGTAATAAAAAAAGGATAAAAGAATAAATCCACAACCACAGAAAAATGGCCCAAAAGCATTATTGGATACCACACAGTAAATATGAGGAACAATCCCAGAATGAAGTGAGTGACAGATCCCAAAAACTGTAAGAGGTGGAGAAACCCAACCCAGACGTTAATACGGCTAAACTGAGAAAAGGTTGACAAATGGCTAAGGATGGGGGGAAACACTGTAAAGAGATAAAGTTACAATAGTCAAATCAAACACAGATAAGAGAGGGGAGGCAAAATACAAGGGAGACCTGAAGGAACCAAAGAAGAGAGAGTGACGAGGGACTAAAAAAGAAAAAAAAATGTTACTAGGGTGCAAGCCCCCAAAATGCGATGATACTGAACCCCAAGAATAGTACAAAAAATCCAGATAGAGTGATGAAAACACCGAAAATTAGCAAGGTACAAAGTATCACACATTTCAAAAAGCACAAAATCAATAAAGACCAAGAATATTAAGAAAATGCACACCAAAGTTTAACATTCAACTCCAGAAATACTTCACAAAACCAGAAACTATATCAATGCGGCACAGACAAGAAAAAGGAAATCATAACCTGCAGTCCAGGAAAGTAATGATGTTCACACTGAAAAAGGAGTAGAGACATAGATATCAAAAAGTACGTTACTTAGACTTTAGAAATGTTGGTTCTCTCCTTCCCCCACCTTCTGAATATTTCCTTATCATTTACAGTATAAAAAGGGCAGTACAATATAATCCGCTAATCAATTTTGTTTTTTTCTAATTTATGGTCGCTGCTGAAAATAAACCCAAACAGCTACATTTTAATACTGATTTAACACAACATACTGCGCATTTATTTTAAGGTGCAGATTGTCAGGAGTTTCCAACTTACAGCAAAAGAAATCAGGCTCCTCCTTAAACACCTATAAAACTGATTTCAGGAGTGGACAGGCAGCTGGAAGATACAGATAAAGTGGCTTAGCACTGAAGTAGTTTTTTTATTAACTCTTTAAGTACTCTGGTTAAAATAATGATTGTAGAACTCAGGGCATAGGATATGTAAGAATTATTGTAAATGGACAATCCTGCGCTGCATATCAAAGAAGCGCTGGGATCGTTGCCATATGTAGGGAAAAAAATAGGTGTAAATGATAACATTAATTTGTAAAAAAGTGCTCAGAAAAGCACAAACATCACTATTAGCCCAAACACAGACATATTTATTCCCTCCAAAACAAGAGGTTTTATGCAAATTGAGAACTACAAATCAATTCAGCTGTGATTTTTAATTTGCATAATGAATACACATCCTTTTCATTTCCAAATCAGATGTGGGCAAATCATATGGAGATCAGTATACATATTACCTTTAATTAAACAGGTTCCTGTTTACACATACAAGGATACTGCATGCCATTCCACAAACGAGATTTGACATTTTACTCATTAAATGACTGGTATCAGCCATGGGAAATGTAGGTCTTCCAGTGTTAATTACAATGTAAGGCAGGCCTCAGCACTTTCTTTATACTGTGTAGTTAAAATTAGGCATGTACACGTAAACTGGGATGGAACTTTAAATTAATCCCATGTGGAATAGTAAATTTAATGTCTGCTGTGTGTTATAAAACAACATTCTGACTACATGATAGCCATCACCAAATTACCTACTCATTCAAATCGTGAGTAAATTCAAATCAAAAAGATTGGTGTGCAAATTAATTTGATGCACACACATGTGATTGGGAATAGCCTTAAAAAAATTTGTTAACTGATTCATAAGGTGAATAAACATAATTACAGTTCAAATTTATTTTTGTTGGACTTTAATTGTTCTTCTGTAAATAAGGCCTTAAAACACATGCCTAAAAGAAGAACTGAACATTACTGGTGATTATTAAGGGGGAAAATACTTAGCAATAGAGGTTTTATCCTCCATCCCTGCCTCCCGCTCTGAAGTGCAATACGATCCTCTTCACTTTCTGTTTCTGTATGATTTCAGCAAACTTAGCAAGCGCAGTGGCAGAAATCTAATGTAAAAATGCTACTGCGCTTGCTCAATTCACCAAACTCACACAGGAACAGGAAATGAAGAGGATCAGCGTCAGACTGGCACTGCGAGGGCCTATTAGGATGACAGTGGTGTCACGTGACTTGTGATATCATTAATGAGCCCGGCAAGGGAGGAGAAGAGCCTGTTGAGCTGGCCTGCCAGAGGAACCCACCAGGAAAATTCCTGGTGTACCAGCAATCCAGTACAGCACTGAAGGAGGATTAAGTCACTGCTTTGAGCAGAAGAAATCAGCATGTTTATACAGAGAAGGCAGCAGCGCAGGAGCCAATAAACCCCATCAGTAACTATCTTTATTACTTACCTCTAGTATAAATAAGCATTTACTTCTCCTTTAAGGATATTTATACTGAAAGATCATCAATTTACTACCCTTTCAAAACTACACAAGTTTTTAATTACCACACTTTCCTGACAAGAACTAACCTGCAACGCAAAGGGCAGCAGATACATCCCACAGTACATCTGTACCACAACAGCACTCATAGGGCCTCATTTTCAAAAGGATTAATTCACCTGTCGAATTTACCTCGCTACAATTTGAGTTACTTTGCCAAAATAGACAAAAAGTCACTTTTCAGTATTGATTAATCAGTGAACATATTTGGCGAACAGCAGTTAACGCTGTCACATGCATAGTGTGGTTTTGACAGATGGATATATGTAGAATGAGAAGTTATGCAGAATGAGGAGAATTTGACAAGTGAAGGGCAGTGATGTCAGTCTCATCATATCCCTTTTACTTATTCTGTGATTATTCTATTTCTATGTCACCTTGTCCCTAGGTCATGTTGTCACTTAGTTGCAGTAGCCACTGTCACTTTTGAATGAATATTTGCCTTACTCAACACTAGATCCCTGTCATCAACCCACCAATTCTCCACTTTGATATGTCAGAAAAAAAGCAAATGGTGTGATATGTCAAACAGGTGAATTCGAAGCAGCCCATCTAGTTGCTTTCACACCTTCAACACACTCCTCCACTTAGACAATAGTAGAAGTACCTGTGTACACACACGTAAAGTGATGCAAAGAGCTCTGTAAGTTTGTGACTATCGTAGACGACCAAATTTGTCTCAGATTTGCCACTTTGCAGAGTATATTCAATAAGCAAACACGGGAAGAGGTGAACAGATGTGAATTCATAGCTCTACGAGTCTATTTGGACTTTAGTCAATGAGGCCCTGACAGTGTTTACAATAGGTTTTTAAAAAAAAACCAAAACTTTTCAGGACTAATTCCTTGGTTGGAATGTCAAGTCAGGGACTATTAACTCTAAATTAATATGCATAAAATAGGGGTTTATACTGCATGACCCATGGTTGTAACAATTTGTATGCATACATTGTACAAAACCCCTGTACTCTAACACTATTTTAAACATCATCAGTTGCGTGGATTAGACTGTTAATTTTTCCTGAAGCCTATTGAACACACAATGCGAAGAAGTCCTATCAAAAATAAGAAAATGGTCTTTTTAGGGTCAATAAGGCTGGTTTTACATTTGTAAAATGGAAGAATAGAAAAGAAATGTGTAACTATTAGCAATCGAATCATTTCATACAACTGAAACATGCAGGCAGCCAGCAGCTTTCAGACTTGCAAGTTTCTGATCGTCTTGCACAAATTATGAAGCCTGGAATTTTAAGCCCCTGATGTGAGCTACCTGCTGACTACAGAGAGCGTAAGCAAGAAAGGAGGAACTTCTTTAAGAAAAAAAAGAAGATGGCAGCAATGAAATGCAGCATATGACAACAGTAAAATAAACCCAGCTTCAGTTTTCATGGCTCTGTCTGTCTTTCTCCCTCTCTAATCCAGTGGTGGCAAAACTTTTTGGCACCGAGTGCCAAAAAGGTGACATCACTCACCAGCTCTTTCCCCCGAAGTGCAGGCACTAAGTGACGTCATCGTGGGAACAGACCTATCTTTCTTTAAAAAGGAATTTCCTAAAGAGAAAACTATTCAGGGAGCATAGCATTCATGGAAAATACTAATTTCTAGGGGCCTTAAAGAGCTATTAAATAGAACAAGCAACAATGTATTATCACAAGTCTCCCATCAAGGCATGAATGGCTGTAATAGGATTAAAAGATTACTGCATATGCAGACAGCAGCATACCTCATTTAGATTGGATGGAATACGATAGAGGCTAGTCCTAGAAGCATATAATATCCAGAAATAATAGAAGGAATTAGGTTTTAAATTTAAATGACAGAATCCCATTGATGCATTTCTCATCTATACAATCCCTTTTCCCCTGACAAAATGAAAATTTGTTGGTTATTTTTGTAGAAGAGAAAATTTGTGAGCACTTTAAATATTATAGAATAGTTCTACACAGATACGCCTGGGGAATTTGTAGGATATTACAGAGATCAAAAACAGAGTTGCAATTTTTAGACATACTACCATTCTGTGCAAGCCAGTTTCTGGGTCAAAATAATGATGTTTAGGCTTAGTGGAGAAAGAAGGGATGCATCATGGGACAGCAATCTGTTCCTTGGGTGCAAGTGAAAGAATCATCCTCACATATATTGTTATATTTTTCATCAAGCTATTTTAAAGTCCTACTAATCTCAGACAGTAGCCTGTCCAAATTCCACAGAGTCAAATAAGGCAAACAAAAGAAAACTGCTTATATAAAAAACAAACAAACAAAAAAAAAACATGGAGCCCAGGTCCTAGGCCAGGGGTCGGCATCCTTTAATATCAAAAGAGCCATTTTAACCCCTCTCCCACTAAATAAAAATAGTCTGGAGCTACAAAACACAACACCGCTTATAAACTCTTAAAAGTTTTAATTTTTTTTTTTTTTTAAGTGGTTATTAAAAACAGAAGAAAAGAAAAATAAAATATATAAACAAAAATTGATAAATAGCAGTTATTTCTTTTTTTTCCCTTTTGTCAATCAAGGCCGAAGAGAGCCGCAATAAAAAGGCTGGAGAGCCATGGGCTTCCTACACCTTTCCTAGGTCTTCTACTCAGAAGTGCTAGTGAACAAAATATAGGTGCCCTACTAGAGAGAGTATACCATAGATACTAAAGGCTGGCAAAGCGGTTCCCATTTTGTGAAATAAGCTCTGACTATGGGCCTGTGTCCCAGGTCTCATGGTAACCTAGCAACAGTGGTACAAGAGGGTTCCTATAACTCATACACCAACCTAGCCAGGTTCAGTTCAATTTATTTAAATAAAGCTTTAGATAATTCATATTTATAACCTGGGCCACACTGTGCAAAGTAAAAGTAAATTAACTTTACACAAAAATTATATTATATATATATATATATATATATATATATATATATATATATATATATATATATATATATATATACATATACACATATATACATACATACGCTTTCTAAAAAAAAGTTTTGTATTTTATAAAGACAAAACCATACTGTGTGTCAAAATGCATGCTGGGTATTTTCATGGTTTCTGTGTAAAAACTAAAAGTTTGGAGAGGAAAACAGAATATTTAATAGCGTATAAAGAATTCTCCCAGTTCTAGCCGCACAGATTAAGCTTTTTCTCTTTTCCTCGGGTCTGAAACAGTGATCTTCTGGTTGTAGTGTATTAGAATTGGAAGGCTGCACTGGTATTCTTATATGGATAAACAACTAGCCTGGCCCCTAAGGCTAAAAAAAACAACAACCTCATATTTGCTTACTGGGCATATACTATAAAAACAAAATGGCTGTTCCAGCTTTAATTTTATCCTGCCCCTGATCCCTCCAGATAGATAGCAGCATGGCCATATTTAAAGAAAAATGGAAAGAAAAGCAGTCACTGCTGTGCTCCACTTAAATGGATATCATCCCTACAAAATCTTAGATGTTACATTCTGGCTATTTGTTACTGTTGTAATGCTAGCTTAAGCATCAGTCATAAAATAAGACACAGTTGCTGTAATGATAAAGGATCAGGCCAAAACCCCTTTGTACAAGCAAAACAAGTACCTTTTTTGTTTATGGAAATGTGTTATTGCAAACTACCAGCAGTTTAATTTAGACCAGTTGTCTTTCTTACCCCAGCATTTGCTGCAAGTGGGCTGTGCCCAGCTCTCCTCCACAGTTACAGCTGGGAAAGGGAAGACTGGCACAGACTGAAGGGAAATTTCCCCCCCCCCCATCCTTAAAGGATAACTAAATCCTGCACATATAAATCCCTGTTTGTTCAATAAGGCAAAAGAGTCTTGCTGACGGGTGTTTCTCTACATCTGCTAGCTGCTGCTGGAAAAAACTGTTCCTCCTCTCCGCTGTGCCAACAGATGTCACACTCTATCCTGCACCACCGATGCTTATCTGCACAGATGTACAGTGATATAATGATCACAACAGTGCACCTGCACATTAGCACAATTATAACCGTGCTGTATATATCTGCAGGCTTTAGCTCTCCTTTAAATGAGCAAAAATCAACCACATAACATTTTTAAAAAATCATTATATTTATGCTATTTAAATGCTCATTTCTCTTCCTTTTATCATGGGTGATAACTGGTGCAACAGACTGATGGTTAGCATTAAAGGCTACTGCACAGCGGAATAACTTCTTTAGGACAAAAATTTATTCAGGTTTTGATGCAAGCTGAAGTGGTGGTCTGTGAAAATCAACTTAGTGACATGTTAGTCCAATATATTTTTTTTTAAATCAACAATTTTAGCACCAATAGAATGCTTTGTTAACAGCCATATGAGCTGCAAAGTGCTACAAACCACTATTCAAATGTGTACAAGGAAAAATGTTTTAAAAGTGGTTATTAGAAGGGGGAAGGAAAAAAGTGGGGAAAAAGAGAGAGAGTAATGACATGTGCATTGCTCAAATACTATTAATACAGAATGCTTCCGCCATGTCTGATCATATCTCTGGTGTTTACAACTACAGAGTCCACAGAATAATCAACTCGCTAACAGGATCTTACACTGGGCAAAATTTATTAAAATCGGAAATTACAGATATCGATACTACCGATATCGAATTTCGGCCATACCATTGATTTCAATGGCAGAACAGCTGAAGTATCGCGATATCGGTAAAATATCGATAGTATCCATATCGCAATATCAGTAATTTCCAGTTTTAATAAATTTCTCCCCCGCCACCTCAAAACTAATATTAATTTAGGTTCTACTAATGAAATAAATATTTTTGTAAATATATATGTATTTTCTTTTAAATGTACCTTTATACAGCATCTCTCTGTCATCTTCCCTGTCAGCCTGAACTTTTTCCTGTGTTAGGTGGGCAGGGCTAAATGATGATTGAGATAGCTCCTCCAATCAGATCGATGCTAGAATATGGATTTAAGGGATCTGATTGGAGGTGCTATAATGTCAATCATTTAGCCCCACCCTACCTGGGAAAGAAAAGTCAGGCTGACAGGGAAGATGACAGAGAGAAATGCTGTTTAAAGGTACATTTTTTAAAATACATATATATTTACAGAAACATTTATTTCATTAATACAACCTAAACTAGTATTAGAGTTTTGGGGTGACGGGTGCACTTTATGGGAACTAATTGGATTGTGTGAAAGTAAGGTAATTCAGGAGAATTCATCAACTGGGACAATCTTTCTAGAGGTCTTGTAACTCGTAACAACCAATCAGTTGTCAGCATTTACTGGCATAGGGAAACTAGAATAATGAAAACCAACGTTGGATTGATTGCTGCAATTTACTAGACCTCTGAAAACAATTGCACCGGTTCATGAATTCCCAAGTGCATCTTGTATGTTCTAGCAAACAGCCTCAATGAGACCCCTAATAATTTACCTGTGGTACTACAGCAAACAACCCTGTCCACTTTTTTAATTTTTTTTTTTTTTTTACCACCAACGATAACTCAGGTCAGTCAATGGGGTACTAGATGAGGTTGTTTGCCATTGGTTCTATGTTTTGCATCATGTTGAAAATGGCTTGCAGCAAAAACAAAAGGACTAGTAACCTATAACAACCAATCAGAATGCGTCTTTCGGAAATCTACAGGGGTTAGACAAAAAAACTGAAACACCTGTAATTTTAGTGTGAGAGGTTTCATGGTTAATTTGTACCAGCCTGGTGGCCAATCTTCATTATTTGCACATTGCACCAGTAAGAGCAGAGTGTGAAGGTTCAATTAGCAGGGTAAGAGCACAGTTTTACTCAAAATATTGCAATGCACACAACATTATGGGTGACACACCAGAGTTCAAAACAAATTGTTGGTGCACGTCTTGCTGGCGCATCTGTGACCAAGACAGCAAGTCTTTG
>WMED01027070.1:0-10695 GCA_019650415.1 Pipa parva | reverse complement strand
ATGATTTGCCTGGGGTCGCCTAAGACCATTGGAAATATAAGGATTAAATGGGGTTGTCCAGTAATAATGAATAAATGGGGATCGCCAAATCACAGGGAATTATACTAAAGGGTCACGGCAATAAAAGGGTTGAGAACCACTGCTTTAAAGGGATTCCAGTCTCGCGAGGCATCTCGAGTCGAGCCTCGCCGAGACTGGAATCCCTTTAAAGTGTTCGCTAATGTCCACTTGCAGGACTCAGTGAGCACATAACAGTCTGTGCATACTGATGCGAAGGATCGGAGAGTAAGTTCGCTCTTTGCTGATAGTTTGGATATTTTATTTTTTGAATTGTGGCTTCAATCCTTATTGTGGTATCTGATCCAAAAGTAAACAAAGCTGTCGCTTGTAAGGGTGCTGCTCAATCCCAAATGTGATAATAACAATGTAAATCACAGTCCTGTTAGGACAAGGGGTGCACAGTTGAAAAAGCCACTGTGTTAGATAGCAAAAGAACTGTTGTAACCGGCACTCCCAAAAAGAAGTATAAAATCCATGTTTATTTCTCCATGTTAAAAACGATCAATCAAATTAAAAGCAAAAAATGTCTGTAAGGGCACCCCCTAACGCGTTTCGTGCTGGGCACTTAGTCATAGGGTGCCCTTACAGACATTTTTTGCTTTTAATTTGATTGATCGTTTTTAACATGGAGAAATAAACATGGATTTTATACTTCTTTTTGGGAGTGCCGGTTACAACAGTTCTTTTGCTATCTAAACAAAGCTGTCACTGCATAAGGAGCCAGCAAGAAGCCGAGTGTCAGGAAAGGGCAATCCCCATGACACAACCAAGGCACAATAAACACAAATTCCGACACTTCCAGTCTTTATAAAAACAGGCTTTATTGAAGTATCATCCGGCCAGTAAGAGCAATAAAGTCTTATGCGTTTCACGCTATTAGCGTTTAATCATAGACTTAAACACGTAAGACTTTATTGCTCTTACTGGCTGGATGATACTTCAATAAAGCCTGTTTCTATTAAGCTTGGAAGTGCTGGAATTTGAGTTTGCTGAAACGCTTTACTCTAAAAAAAAAAAAAAAGTCTTGGTTGTGCTCCTTAAACATTTGCATACTACTTATTCAGGCTATGGCACTTTTCATATTACTGGTTCAGCAAGTTACATTATACTGAATGGTTCTGGAATACAGTAGACAAAAGGGCAACCTGCACCCCACTGAGGAGTGACAGTAGGGCTGCGATGTCCTGATAATGTATAATAAATGGCTTGGACAGTTATATTAATTACTCAGTGCCATATTTACATCTAAAAAGATTATAAGCACAAAAAGATGGGCACCTAAAGCCACAACCACTAACTGGCAACGCATATTGTGCCAAAAAAAATCACAGACTGAATATGCAGTAAACTAAAATGTTTTATCTGTGTAATAGTTGGACCACTAACTCCCATGTGTCAGACTCAATCCAGCTTGATACAGCAAGGATTAACTTGTCTTTTTGGATATAGGTGGTACAGAGTACTAAAAGCAGAAGAAAAGGATTGGGGTTCTAAGTTATATGTGATGTAGAAGTCATGAAAGCAATCAGGTCATGGCACCTCAGAGAACCACAAAACGAACTGAGAATAAGATTTTTCAACAGAGAAAAAAAATTGCCTGGGGCCATGATCTTTGTAATTGGAAAGGCTGGCGGAGGATAGTGCAAGCAGTAATAGAAGAGCAACTCTAGAATCACATTCTGGCAGTTTCAGTGTCTGTGCCCAATATGCATTTACACTGAGTTTTGCTAAAAGGATAGCTAGGAGACACATGGGGGTTATTCACTAAGCTGCGAATTCGACTGTTGAATTCTCAAACAGCGGATTCCCATAGCAAATCTGTGACAATTTCCCGATTGAAAAGTCACAACAATTTTTGAAAGTTAAGATTGAGACAATTTTCCCATAATAAAGTCGCGACAGTAGCCGCCTATTGCGACTGTCTCTATCTAACGAATTTGCACCTATACGCAACAATTCAGACTTTAGTGAATAACCCACACAGAGCCTTAATCTGGCAAAACCCAGTGATCTGTGTATCTGCAGTAGAAGTATGACCAGGTTGGTAGACGTTTCCTATGGCTGGCTCAGTAGATGCAAGATGAAACCAATGTAAAATTCTCAAAGTTTCCTCTTACTCCCTGCAAAGTTTCCAGGCCCCTACGTATGATCCGCTTACCAACATTATTCACATTATCTTGGCTGAACACACTGGCACACACAGAAGGTGCATTGCAAACAGTGGAGTACTAAGTGCCAGTAACACTGCACATTCAGCCAACAACCTTTCTTGTCATAGTACCTGGGCACTTTTTCTAGATACACTGAATAAAACAAAGCTTTAAGTACACAGAGTAGCAGCCCCTCTCAGCCAGCAGCTCCAGTCCAGGATTTATGATTACTCCAGTTTGGATGGGTTGGGGGCTATGGGAAAGCCCACACACATCTAGGGTAAGGAGTTAGTGGGGAGCTGTGTATCTCAGTGGGAGGGGGGTCCCAAACTGTACTGAGACTGTAAATATCCTGGATAGAGGGGTTGCTGCAGCTGTCTGTGCCTAGAGGGGAGGGGAGAGAACAATCCCACAGATCAACATGCAAGCTCGTCGTCTAAGCAAACGGTCCATCCTGGGCAGTAAAGTGAATACTTCCCAGACTGCCCTAGAGTGGGGCATGAAAGGGGCAGTGGTGAAAAAGAGAATGGGGGCAGCTGTCCTGGACCTAGGAATGAAGAAGGGAGAGGGTGAGAAAGAAGAAGTGCTGAATGTTAATAAGAAACAGCAGAAAGCCACGTGCGATGGAGAAGAATCTGTGCTTCGCTTAAAGGTGGGTGTAACCAGCATGGAGAGAGAGAGAGAGAATGAAAGAGAGAGCATGTGAGAGAGAGATCAAAAGAGAAAGAGAGAGAATGAGAGAGAGAAAGAGAGAGCATGTGAGAGAGAGATCAGAAGAGAAAGAGAGAGAGATAGAATGAGAGAGAGAAAGAGAGAGCATGTGAGAGAGAGATCAGAAGAGAAAGAGAGAGAGAATGAGAGAGAGAAAGAGAGAGCATGTGAGAGAGAGAGATCAGAAGAGAAAGAGAGAGAGAGATAGAATGAGAGAGAGAAAGAGAGAGCATGTGAGAGAGAGATCAGAAGAGAAAGAGAGACCAGGAGAAAGAGGGAGGCTTCCCTTCTTGCAGATCTGCAAGCCTATGTACATATATGATGTTGGTGTGTAGCCATGTGCTGCACCTCAGGGACCACTTTCCTTCTAACAAAGGAAATAAGTTTCCAAGCAATGCTAGGCAGATCTCCACTGCAGGACTGTAAGCTCTGAGAAGTAACTAGAGCACAGGGGTAGGCAGTGAATTAACAAGCAGGATAGCAAAATAATGTAGTGATACTTAACTGTATCACTGCAGTGCAGTCAGCTCTTACTCAAATGTATACCATGTGAAGTGTCTTTTACTAAACTACAAATCCCAGAATCCTCCAGCAGCCTGGAGACTCCAAGGTTGAGGCTCCCTGAATCCCCTTTGTTGAGAAAAGAAGGCACCTCCAGTGCATGAAGGCAGCATTTCAGCTGTGTTTTCCATTAGAAGGGGGTGTGTCAGTCCATGTATACTGCTCGCCTCTCTTTACTCCAGTGTCAGTTATTCCACCTTGCAGGCATGTGTCGCAGCAGCTTTAACAAAGGCATGTTGCCGAGTGAAAACACCAGGGAAATACTTCACAGATTAATAGGAACAGCACACATGCATCTCTGTAGCCATCAATAGGAAAATGACAATGCTAAATATAGCCCCTATGCATTGTAAGTAGATAACCAATACAAAATATTACAGGATAAAATACAGTGTGTATATACAAGGATTAGTGACCTACTGTTTGATCAGGAAAAAATAAGCCTTAATGTCTGCCTGCTTTCGGGGGACGATTTGTTAACCAATTGCATACCAAAGCCTCCATTTGTAATTGGCTATGCATGTTTTCATTAAAATCTCATATGTGATTTCAGTATTACAACTCCCAGCATGCACATCAGGGATTGTCGCCCACTGTGGCTCCTTAGCCGTGGCGTAAAACTCCCAGCAGGCTCAGAACACTTTTTTTCTAACAATTTAGCATTAACACGGAAAAGAATGCAGTGAACTAAACCTCCCATCATGTGGCTCTAGGCATCATCCTCAGTATGTGGAGTGAAACATGGGTCTGAACAAACAACACGCAAAGGATTACCAGCATGCAAGTTTATATTGCCACACCAGATATGTTGGTTGAGCGAATTGTAGGTTTACATCAGCTATTATGATGACTGTAGGATTCTACCAAACTACCAGTAAACAGGGTAGGGAATGACAATGTTTAACAGTATGCTGCTGTATTCCAGTCCCACCATCCTCTCCCAGCCTTGTTCTAACTGTAAACTAAAAATGCTAAATGAAAACATAAGGCACTGACAAATTGGGCCATCATAGCATGGCGTATGCTCAGCCTGGGGCTGATGTATTAAAATCTGAACAGTTGCGTAAATGTGTAAATTTGCGTCCAGACGTCACTTCCCCAACTCCACTTATTCACTAAAGATCATTATTTTCTGCAAAGTTATGGATCTCTTGAGTGCAAATGCCACAGCAATTTGGACATTAATCATGTGTTGAAGTGTGAATCCACTGAAATATACAGTATTGAATACAGCAACTTGACTTCGCCAGTCTGAATTAATATTTATTTTCCACTTTCTGACCTTTGCATATTCAGCAAGTTCTGCAATGTGGGGAATTCACAACCAGTTTGGACACTTACGACAGTCGCACCACTTTACATGCATGTGCACAGGTAATTCGCCTATACATCATTCAACAAGGCGTATTGTGTCACATTCACCAGTTTTACTTTGCCAGATTAAAGTGATAAATTTGGAGGCTGATGGTAGAGCTATTACTGTCCGACTGACTTCACCACACTTCATGAGAGTCAGCTACTGATAGCGTTCACATCTTCGCTATGGGAATCCTTTGTTTAGTGAATAAGGAGTAGAGAATTCATGACTATCAGTGCATAGCCAGCTGAAGTGTTGACAATTCAAACAACAGTTGAATTCTCACTTTTCTGAATAAGCTCCAGAATGCTTAGTTTACCACTGAACTTATAAACTGTAATACCCTAAGATAAACATAGGTTACACCAACCTAATAAATCCACAATGGGACAATAAGGCATTCCAATGTCACAAGTAGAACAGCTAAATTATTGGATATAATATACATTACATTGATTTAGATGTACACTAGGTTCCCTACATTTTTCAAGCACTCGAGAGGTGGGGCTTACCAAAAAAAGTTGGGGGCAAAGCACAAAGGGCCAAGTTAAAAATTGAAAAAAAAAAACAGGGGTTACCTGGAAAGGGTTATGTGTTTAGAATTTTGGATAGGTGAGCTAGGTGTCATTCTGTAAGCAAGAGCTTCTATAAGCAGGCTATTGTAATCAAGTGACAGTTCAGTAATTGCTTATACATCATAAATATACTGCCTTGTAACTCAAAGAGGATAACTAAAAACCTATTCATGTATATTCTTTATGTATCACAGAAGGTGGTTGAAACTGCTGTTTTCCCTGTATTTCTTAGCAACCAGTTGACAATCACTTCACTTTGGTATCTGCATGCAGAAATGTCTGTATGCCTAAAATTCAGTATATGTAATAAGTGTAAATATGATTGTGTATGTCTGACACGAGATCTATACATTTCAATCGTCTACTAAATCTTATTATAAGCTTTATAGGGAGTATTTTTTAAAAAAAACAGTGGTTTTTAATGCTTAAGTTTGGTCCATATCTAAGTTTTGGGGTTTGTTTAAGCAAGCCCAATACTATTTAACTATCAGAGAGAAAATGCTATTAAAATTAACTATGTAATAAAACAAATCAAGTTCTTTTACATCTATGTAATGTATCTATTGTTTTACAAGCAAAATAATAATGAATCAATACAAAGTTTTCTAGTCATAGAATATTGTTTTTTTTTATTATTTTAATTATACCTTCCATAACACTTAATATGCAGATAACTACAAATACAGTATGACATATTGCTTACCACTTGGGGGGCTTCTGCTTATGGCTATGGGAAATTTCATAAAAATTAGCAAATTTATTTATTCACCCTGCTGAATGAGCTTTAAAATGAACCGAAACGCCTACAAATGTCCCTTACTATTTCATTTTAATAATATGTTTATGTAACAGATAAAAAAAACTCCGGGTTTCATGGATATTATTAATGATTTAAATGATTTGAGCTTTTTTCAAAACATTTTTTTTTAATTCTAATGCTTTCCTTTGAAACCACTTTGCAGATGGTTGCACAGTTAATACCTGTGGTGCTATCATTCTTATTATTCCCGACCAGCCTGGAGGCTGGAGATCCTCTTTAAAAGTGTTTTTAATCAGCAAGTTAACAAGAAAAATACAAAGCAATACAAATCAGAACTCAAAGAAAACATTTGTATTGTTTTAGGAAACAAGCAGAAATTTTGTGTCAACCTCAACATAGCACTTAAAGTGATGAATCCTTGTGATCTCATACTGTATTGTTTAATTCACTTTTCCCATGTCTGCATTATTTTTATATTACTGAACTGTACAGCGCTGCGTATGTTTGTGGAGCTTTATAAATAAAGTTATGCATACAAATAACTTTTTACAAGGGTTTGCATTTAGAATTTTGTCCACACGACAACAAACATAGCATGTCTGGATGACAGAAGATCTGTATTTTCAGAAAATATTTACTGTGGGAGGTTTTTTGTTGTTTCAAAAAAATTTTTGTTTTTACTGTACATTTTGATCCTGTTTTCCCCCCAAAAAATAGATTTCTGGACGTAATCCTTTGCGCAAGCACTCTGTATCCTCATCAAGCTTGGCATAGCTTGATAGCTAAAGATGTGTATATATTGAAAATATATAACTTACTGGTGGGCTGTTTGAAAGGTAAGGGGGGGGTTTGGTTTCAGAAATTTACACCCTTGATGATAAGTTTGGCACTCCTACATAGCTGAAATTGTGTAGTTTAAGAAAATATATTGTCTTATTGTTGATATTTACAACTTAAGGGGCTGTTTGACTGTAAAACTACAAGGTGAGAACTTGTTCTGTAGTGTACCTTTGTGCACTTGGGGTATATGGTGACTATTACAAGTACTCATGCATATTGGGTTTCGTTCGATTTTGATCTTTGTTCCTTTTATTTTTTTGGATGACTGCAAAGTTTCTGGAGGTAATTTTGTGTAATGTTAAAATTTGTGTTTTATTTTTTAATAGACATTATGAAAAATCTGAAAATCTAAAGAAAAAAATTCGTTACAAGATATTCTGTACCCAAGTAGAACAATCACAAAATGGCTAAATACATAAGTATGTATTTTGAATAAATACATTCTTTATGTTGCTTTCACCATTTTATGTTGTACTTATTTGATGTTAAATGCAAGTTGTGCATACTAGTGTAATGCTATTTTGACTCAGACTGGTGTTTACATGCATCCATTCTTTGGATTCTGCCCACAGCTTCACTCAGTCTCTTAGAGGATAGGCCCTGTTTACATTAGGAGCTGTGCCTGCAACCCCAAAATACACAACAATGGGCACCAGAGGTTCTTTCTGCACTTCATTCACAGCACACCAAACAGCAGCACACTTAGAACTTATTGTACTTAGAAGATTAACAGGAGCAGATATTAATAGCATCACTTTCCACATAATATCACTTAGTGCATAGTTACTCTCTAATGTACAAAAGCCAGTAGAGACGTTAGGCACTTTCGGGGCATCTCACCTCTGGGGAAAGAGTGAGGAAATACTGCAGAGGAAACCAACCCACCAGCATCTGAAGTCAACTCTGCCATGGTGTTTCTCACTCACCGGGTACACTTCAATTCTCTAAGCTGCTGGACTTTTTGCCACAACACCTGGGTATTCTATACCCACTGCACTCCTTGCTGGGGAGACTTCCATTTTCTTTGCTAGGGTTAAACTAACACATCTCAAGTGATTTATTTATTGCAGTTAGCTCTTTGACTCTTTCCTGACAAGTGAGTCCTACCACCTCCATAGTGGAGGCCCAAATGGCAAAAAACACTTTCCCTCCAAAAGCAACTCCTTATAAAACCTCTGTAATCCTTCCCAGATTACATATTCATATTTCAATACTTCCTGGATACATTTTCAAATACAATATCCATACACTCCAGTAGGTGGAGCTATTACCATAGGACTTATCACAATACACTTCAAAGGCTATATCTTTTCCATACATAATATATAACATTAAAGGGCGAAATTTATTAAAAGTGATAGCATCGATATTGCGATATCGGGATATCGGAATTTTACTGATATTGAATTTTGGCCGAACCATTGATTTCAATGGCAGAATGGCTGACATTTCGATATCGCGATATGGATATCTGGCTATGTCACCAGATTGTCCCATTTTGAACACCATTATGGTCGCTTAAATTACAAATGATTTGAATATTTCTTTTTATGCCACACAATTCCATAGTTAATGTGTCACTTAGTTGCTCTGTTTTTATTGTGTTGTGTTTATTGTGTTACATCATATAGAAACCCTACAATCAGCCCCCTAATTTACTACTTTCAGCTGGCAAGTCAAGTTGGTTAATTTGATGCAGTACTCTCTGGCCTCGCTCTTCAACACATGATTAAGACCCAAATTGCAGGCACATTCACAATCAAAATTAATTGAGATGGTCCGTAAAGTTGTGTTCATTGTAAGCTGTAGAACTGGATGCATATTTTCCAAATCACAAAAGATAACAATCTTTCATGAAAAAGCCAAGTTAGGAAACTGTTGAATAAATGCAAACTTACACCTTTAATCTGTTTAAACTTTGATGAATTACCTGCTGTGTTTCCCACTTTAGTTCCCCTACAGTTGCTATAAACTGGAAATGTCACACTAACTGGAAAACTCATCAACAGGGGTGACCTTTACATAGGTCTAATAAACTATAGGAACCAATCAGAATTTGTCTTTTATTAGTCTTGCTTCCTCTGACTGATGATTGGTTTCTATATGTTACGAAACCACTTTAAATAATTGCCCTGGTTGATTCATTCTCCTGTATGAGTTTTACCATAAAAAAAATGCCTACAAACTGCAACCCAATGCGTAAAAAAATTTCTAGAAGTGGACAGCAAAAAATTCACCAAAGAAGATTTGTCATAGTAGACTATGTCTACGTAGTAGTCTACGTAAGTTGCCAGCCATTTTATTAAATCAATTGGCCATGATTTGTAGTCATTTTTTCCTGCTTTTTCAGGCCTTTCAAACTTCAAGCAGTGAGATAAGGAATAGACATAAATGTACTAGTAACTGCACAATTTTTCAGGTTTTATTTTTCCTCACAGTATTGCCAAGTTCCTCTGACGAGACAGTGAAAGGTTTCCTGCTGAAGCTGTTTGCAGGAACTGTTTAATAATGAAATAAAAAGCTGAACCTGCTAGTAGTAGTAATGTCAGGAACTTGTAAAACCTTAAGCAGCTCATTTATCAAGGTCCTTCACCGGCTGCAAACATGGCAAAACAGCTTCACAGATTTGCTGTGATTCACGCACTGATAATTTACTTATTAGAGAAATACTATGGCAGAATGGATATATGCATATACTGAAATTGTATGTAGACAAATAAAAACTGTTTTTGCCAGACAGGATCAGTAAGGCTACAAACACCTTTTCCATCTGATTTACTGAACATTTACAGCTAAATATAAATAGGGTATGTGTCCCGATTTTGGATTTTTGTGTTAATTGTACAAAAAATTGTACTCATCCAGCTTATATAGAACGATCTTAATATGTCAATAGAAATATATCTTCTGTTACATTAAATAAAAGTTTTTATGTGTTAAAATTGTTGTTACAGTAATATACAGTAAACTACTTAGGACCAGATAGTAGAGCATGGGTTGCCTCCAAACAGTAGTGTACAAATATCAGTATGGGCCCTACTGCAAGAGTTGTACTGAGCCCCCATCACTTTAATGAAATTACCTGTTTCTGTCATTTGGAGGACCAACTTGGGTCCATTAGGGGTGTGCAATATGTATTGTTCACGATACTATCGCACATAGGGTTTTACCGATATTGCAAGACTGCAATATCGGGTTATCATGCGACCGAGGCGCCTGTGTTTGCTTACCACTGTTTACATAGTAAATTGACTTGTTCCACTTGATCGCAAAACCGGGGTAATCAGTCAGTCTGAGGAATTCATCTATTTCATCTTGCAGCCGAGACGCCGATGCGTCGCCCGTGCGTCTCCCGTGTGTCGCCTGTACGTCACCCATGCATCGCCCATGCGTTGCCTGTGCGGCTCCTGTTAGGTTTCTGGGAGGAGGGGAAAAAAGCCAGCTCAGCGTTATAATAAAGTTAAAAAAAAGAAAGTTGCCTGGACCGGACTCCCGAATCCACGATCTCTCTGTGAAAACAGCCTCAAGCAGCTTCAGAGCCTTGCAGATGGCAGAGATTTAAAAAGGTACAGCACTTGGAGGAACTGGGAGCAGTGAACACTGATTGCAGCAACGGGAACACGTGTCAGTATACTTCCTCATTTCCTGGTTTCTTTTTTTTTTTTGCTTGATTTTTTTTTT
>WMED01027068.1:0-10695 GCA_019650415.1 Pipa parva | reverse complement strand
CATCATGAGAAAATAAGATTATTTGACAAGACTGAAGCAGGAAGTTAAAGCTTGGGCAGAAATGGGTCTCCCAAATGGACAATGACCCATTAGCATACTGCCAAACTGGTTACAAAGTAACCAAGTCAATGTTTCGGAGTGGCCATCACAAAGCCCTGATCTCAGTCCTATTGAAAATTTACAGGCAAAGTTGAAAAGGCAGGTGCGAGCAAGGCGACCTACAAACATGGCTCAGTTACACCGGTTCTGTCAGGCGGAATGGGCCAAAATTCCTACCAACTATTGTGAGAAGTTTGTGGAAGGATATTCAAAAAGTTTGATCGAATCATACAGTTTAAAGGGCAATGCTACCAAATACTAATTAAATGCATGTAAACTTCAGACTTTACAGAAAGTATTAAAAATACCTTAAAATATTCTCTCTCATTATTCTGGCATTTGGCAAATATAAATAATTTTGGTAATCCTAACAGACCAAATACTGGTAAGGTTTATTCTGATTTCATGTCAGATAGTGAGAAAAACAGGCTTGTGTTTGTTTATATAGTGTATGTAAATGTATAGTTCAGGGATGAGCAACCTTTTGGGCTGAGAGAGCCATACCCTTGCTACTCTGCTCAGCCCTTTAGAATCCAGAGCCAGATTGGCTAGCAACCAGAAAGCACGGTGACGTCAGCAGCTCTGGATTTGCTAGCCACCCAGAAATACAGAGAGCTTTCCCTCTACAATGCTTGCCGGCAGACTGTAATGAACAGTGGTTGCATGTAAGCACTACTTGTTACAGTCAAAGAGCCAGATGCGGCCATCAAAAGAGCCACAGGTTTCAGACCCCTGTTATAGATATAGAGTTGAATCCAGAAAAGGTACCTAGCTGATCATTTTAAGCAGCAGCAAACTAACTGTACCGTTGCTCAATCCGATTTTATTTCAAGATCCTATACCCAGAATCGTGAAATTAACTCCTCACTGCTGCAGCTCTCTTCTACCCCCCCCTGTATGTGACATATAAAGTCATATGGTACCCACCTCCCTAGCTTAGTTTGCTGGATTGGCCATAAAGCACCCATGCAAAAATGAAAAATCACAGAGTGTGAGAGCAAAGAGAGGCTTTACCAGCGAATTCTATAGCTGCAAACTTATAACATTTTCTCTTTAAACAACCTCTCGTCTAAATACAAAAACAGGACTCTGCTACTATCGAAAGCTACAGGTTCTCATTGCATGCTATTAGTCTACAGTATGTTTAGATTATGGTCCACAGGGACTCCCAGAGGACTTTCCATTATCGTTTTGATTAGGTTTATCCCAATAAGATGTAAAATGGAATTAAAGTTTGAAGCCACAGATGCATAACTTCACATTTGTCTACATTAAAATTGCATTTGCCATATAGTTGATTAAACATTTAATATGTCAAGGTTAGCCTGTAACTTGCCAGCCTTATCCACTGACTTTATTGTACTGCATAGCTGTGTGTAATTTTGCATCACTCTTAAAAATCCATTCAGAAAGTAGATTCTAAGGTGATTCATAAGATCTGCAAAGCCCTGCTGTGTTCATTACAACTACCAAATGAAAGATACAAAAAAAAAGCAAAGAGAATTAAATATGTATATGGCATTTAGTGCTTCAGAGGAATTGAAGTATCTTGAAGTGCACCTGTCATCTAAAAACTAATACTAAATTAGGTATATATATATATATATATATATATATTTTAAAGAAATATACCTTTATATAGCATTTCTCTCTGTCATCTTCCCTGTCAGCCTGACTTTTCTTTCCCGGGTTGGGTGGAGCTAAAAGGATGATTGACATTATAGCTCCTCCAATCAGATCCCTTAAATCACAATCTAGCAGGGATCTGATTGGAGGAGCTATAACGTCAATCATTTAGCCCGGGAAGAAAAGTCAGGCTGACAGGGAAGATGACAGAAATGCTGTATAAAAAGGTACAAAATTTAATATTTACAAAAAAAAAAAAAAAAACTTTATTTCATTAGTAGACAGGTACACTTTAAAGGCTAGAGACATCAATAAACCGCCACAAATGATTCACAAAATTCAGTATGTTTAGAGAGAATAAACTAGAACAGGAACTTAAAAAAAAGCATTGAAAATATTTGGCAAGAGAGATGAGAAGGCAGAAACAGTGGCACATTACTTGCCTCCAGGTAGTTTTGTGGAAACAAATTAACATGGGTGCATTGTACTTATACTGATAAACATGAGTAACAGAGCCAAAAGCTAGTGTCTATTTACTGTAGTGGGCAGAAAAAGGTTGGGCACATGGAATGTAAATGCAATCTCATATCACATACAGGCACATATGCCCATGTTAGAATTTGTAATCAACATAGATGTTTAGCAAGTGCTATAAGTCCTTAGTGTCCATCTACAGCATGGCTGTTGAAAGCCACATCAAAGTAGGACAGGAATAACGGTTGCACAAAATCCTCGGATTGGGAATTACTGTTTTAAAAGGGTAGGTAAACCCTGTCTATAAGAGAAAGCCCCATTAACCTATTGTCAAGCAATATAGCGATTAATCTCCCGACTCACCTCTTAACTCAGCAGAGCTCAAAATCCCCCTGTAACTGCTTTATTCCTCTGAAATATTTCCCTGCTGAGTGTAGCCATGCCCCCTCCTTTCCCTGACTCCCCTTCTCCACAGTCCACCGCAAAGGCTGTGGAATAGCGCTCATCTGCAAATGCTCAGGGCCAGGAACAGGCTTTATATAGGGAGAAGGGAAAGGGATTCTACACAAGAACCTGCTCTCTGAATAGCGATTGATGTCACTTGGGAGGCGGGGCTTATTAGCACTATACAGGAAAACCCTGTGCACAGAAAGGCTGTGGGCACAAAACTGTTTAAACAAAAGTGCAGTACAAAAAAAAAATTCTTCTCTGGCTCTGCCATGGGATAACATCTTAAGATGTGAGTACACTATTTTCATTGACCTTTGGACTGAGCCGCATATTGGTTTGGTCTTTCCACTCGAACTCTTTTGCTACTGTTTAAGCAAAAGGCAATCACTACTGATCCCAAAATCATTTTTAGATTTTAATGTATACATGTCAAATATAAATGTTTTATACAAACTTTTCATACCCTTTAAACTTATACCCAGGTCTGCTTTCCCCAGCATTGCCATTATAGCATATTATTTAAATCAGTAGCATGTACCCTGCATTATTTAACAAATACATGTCAACTTCTGTAACATCTAAATCAATTGAAACCAGCTTACACTTGGAGTAAGGAAAATGACCCAAAGACATGATGATTACTATCATAATGAAGTAAAGTACCAATTTAATGTTTTAATGCCAGGCCAATATTACAATGCCGACTGCAGAGTAGTTTAGTATTAGGCCCGGTTCAGACTAGCGCATTTATACACTGCGCTTTTAGACAAGTGTGCCCCAAAAATACGCTGGCAAATTCAGGCTGGCTTATCTTCGGAACATGCTTTTCCATTGTACTTACCCCACGCAGTGTGAATGCTCCCTCAGCCTTTGCGGCTCCTCCTTTCTAGCTGCATTCTTCACAATGCATATGTACGCTTAGGAAATACGTGATGCGTTCTGGCATACGTGCACTCTGTGCTAGTGTGGCAGGTAGAGTGCTTTTTTTTTTTTTAGTGCAGCGTATTTGTGCAATGTATATAAATGTATGTATGTATGTACCTGGCCTTACAGTGTAAATAGCCCCAATACCTAAGGTTTCCCTAAACACAGCTAACCCATTGCTACAATGCAAAATACCTATAAAATGAGAGTTCCAGTGTAGTGTAGCAGATCACAGAGCACTGCCCACGCCTTGTTGATTCATTCCATACCCTTTAGCAATTGAATGAAAAAGGAAAAAAAAAATAACAAAGAAACCAAATGCAAAGTGTATAGGAAAATTAAGGGGGTATCAAAGAATCAAGGGTAAAATATGGTTTCTTTACCATTTTCTACCTTGGCCTATTCAATTAAAGTGGCTGTAGGTTAAAACTCTAAAGAAATCCAACTGAAAGTATGAGAATGCCGACAGCAGCGAGAACAGGTTCCTCTTTGTAGCACATCACAAAGGACAGCGTCTAGATAAAGGTTTAAAGACCACAAAGGAAAAAAAAAAAACAAGTATTCTAACGGAAGCTGACATTTCAGATAATATTTCTGGAGCACTTATGAAATCCAGTTAGGATACCTTCCTAAATAAAAAAAGGCACATTCAGAGAACAGGTACCGGAAGCCACATTTGAAATACCAATGACATTGTACACGATTCAGTCTATGATTGGCTGATACAACCAACCTCTGACCGCAGTAGAAGTGAAATCGCAAATTTAGTCATAACTTATTTACAAGACAGGAAAAAAGCATTCACCCAACTAGATTTTACATTTAAAAAGGTACTTTAAAGAGAGTTACTAAAATCCAACAGCCCTGGGTTTCATAGTACCAAAGGGTAAACATAACACCGCTAACTGTAGATCAGAAGAGAACAGGAGAGAGAGGGACATCCCTGTACTTGAATAACCACATATTATTTCACAGGGTCATTTTCTAATCTCTCTTTAGTAAACAGAAACTGGAATACAGACACAAAGCCTCCCTTTACTTGTATAAGGAGCGATCAGATGTCACTGGGCAGATGCCAGGTAGATGGAGATGTGAACACTGCATGCTATTGAAGGTCACAGCACCTCATTCAGTGAACACAGAATATATTCAACAAATAAAATGAGTGTTTACATCACACACAAAAAAAAAAAGCACAATAATTTTCAAGGCTATAACGAAAAGCTGCGATTTCTCCCAGGGGAATTCATCAACAGCCAGTAACCCATAGAATTCAAAGAAGTTAGCATTCATTGGTTTAAGAGTGCCAGAATATTTAAAGTCAACCTCTGACTGGTTGTCATGTGTTAACAGACCTTAGGAAAATATTGCTTCTAAATAAATTATCCTGAATGAGTTTTATTTTCTTACAAAAAGCTATTTTTGTACTTTTACATTGCTTAAAGGCATACTACTACACCTTTCCTTTTTATAATTAAGCCTAATGCATTTTTGGACCACTGTCAGACATGAGAGACTGAGAGTGATGTGTATGTATGGGACATGAACGCTCTGCTGTGCCATACCCATAGCAGCCCCCAACCCTACCCAGTGCTACACCCAGTTATAGCAAAGGAACAGGGGATGACTAATTAATTGTTATTTTTTTTTCTATTAGTTTCATTGTGTAGGAACCTTCACCCTGGGCAGTTTTTGTAGCATTTCAGGACTGTTCCTTCCTTACTTTGTTGCAACCTGCTCTATGCTTTATATACACTGTAAATATAAATAGGCAAAGTTCTTACATTCCAGGGCTTAAAGGGGACGTAAGTAAGCACAGTTACAAAAATGGTTTAAATAAAGAAAATTATTCTGCAGGAATTACTTTTGTTGACCACATATACAATTGATTGATTGCAGAGTGGTTAGACAGCTGGGGTTATGCGCAGTTATCTGATTGTGTACTGTATTTTTCACTCCATTAGATGTACCTAGTATTTTAAGGAGGAAAATAAGAAAAAAAAAAAATTCTGAACCAAATGATGCCTATCTGCTCTCCCTGCAATTCCTCCCCTGCCCACCTGCCATTCCTCCAATTACCCCCCCCCCCCCCCCCCCCTCGCCTGCTTCCCTTCCTCCAGCAAGCCGCCTCTTCTTAGCGCTTCTCCACACAGAGGTACGTTGAGCCCGGCGGTGCGGTTCTATTCGCTGTTGACAAGAGCTAAAAGGCGCCAAGAAGCGCCATCGTGCTAAACTTACCTCGGTGTGGAGAAGTGCTGAGAGGAGTGCGGAAAGCTGGAGGAAGAAGAGTACTCTGAATTTTCTTCAGCTTCAGCGTGAGGGGAAAAAGCTACTGGCACCCACCCCCCATTCGTGCCCCGCAGCAGCAGAAGAAAAGGAACATTCTAAAAAACATGGTATGCATTCAGAGAGTTAGAACAGCACAGAAATGAAAGGGGTATGGAGAGTAAGAACAGCACAGATGGATGCGGCATGGCTAGGTTTTGTGCAGCAGGTGGGGTATTGAAAAGATCAGGTATTAAAAAAAGTAAAAAAAGAGTGAAAGAGAATGGCTAAGCTTTTTTTTAATAATTAGTATATGAAAAGGAATGCACATCCAATTAATATGCTGAAGTACCACGGTGCCATCTTCTCTGGATACTTGGTAGTATCAATTGCATAACATCCAAAAGAAAAAAATAGGAAGACGCATACACAAAATTAGCAATATATAACCATATTTTACTTCACCACTGTGTGGATATCAAGAAAACAAACTACATTTTGGGAGATCCAAAATTCTGTAAGCAAGAAGCGCAAGAGAGCACCTATATAGTGCCGAATCACTCAAATATAAATAGGCAAGGATAGACCCAAAATCACCAATCAGTGAATAAGTGCAATTGTTGCATAGAAAAAACAATGACACCAAATGGGGTGAATCACACGTGAGCACATTGATATCACCAGATGTATATGAAAGGATCAGCCTGTATAAAACGGATCACTTTAACCTTTGGTCTTTTTCCTCAAGGGGCAGCATACAAGACTTTAACCTTTGCTGTTTTATCCTCACAAAGGCCACATGTGCATGGATCACAAAAAGGAAGAATTCATAGTGTAATATGTCTTTATTAGGTACTCACAATAGGTCAGTGCATCATTTGCATTCAAAGCCCATTCACAGGCAGCACCAAAATATCAAAATCGCTGAGAGCATAAAAAATACTTGAAAGTCCAATGAAAGAACAAGCAGGGCGCCGGGGTCTCCCTTCTACATGTTTTGCCAAAAATGGCTTCCTCAGGAGTCAATAATGGAGTGTCCAAGCGCTTGGAAAAAGACCAAAGGTTAAAGTGATCCGTTTTATACAGGCTGATCCTTTCATATACATCTGGTGAGCGTTTAGTGATATCAATGTGCTCACGTGTGATTCACCCCATTTGGGTGCAAACAGATAAACTCGCCGACAGCTTGTGCTGTCAGCTTAGCTCAGAGGAAGTCTGGGAGGGGAGGAGGCGTGGCTTCATATCATCAGGGAAGTCAGGCTGAAACAGTGAATAGTTACTGAGGGATAATTATTTCCGCCGAATGAAGAGGTGAGTCAGGATTTTAGTAATTTTTTTTTAACTTTATAATACTTTAGTGGAGATATCTTTATAAATAGGGTTTACTTACACTTAAAGAAAAAAATTTAACTAATATTGCATGTATGCATTGTTAAACATTTGTGTCATATTTATTATTAATATGAAATGTAAATATACCCAGGTATAACCCGACACCTAAGAAAGGTTTATGAATAAATAGTTCTTGCAGTCTTTTCTTTTTTTATGCACAGCTCCCAAATGCAATCTGCCCAGGACCTCACTTATATCACAGTGGCCAGTAGCCCATTATAATGGCTATACCCAGAAAGTCAACGCAGTTTAAAAGCATCAGATGATCAGTTATTCTATAAATTATTCCAATATTACGTAGTGGTTGGTACTACAGAGTGCATGTTGTTATTTAGTGACTAGTAGCCATGTTATAAATCATATATCTGGAGAGATCAAAGGCACTTTATTTTTGTCACTACATGTTTCGGGCTCTCTCAAGTGAGAAAGGGCCTGTGTAGTCCAAAACATGCAGTGACCAAAAAAAAAAAAAAAAAAAGTTTTGCTGCATATTTCCTTGGCTATAATGATCCCTGAAGATCTTGTTATAATAATGAACATGAGCTGAATGTCTGCTTAGTGTGTTTCATTATGTGGTGCCAATATAAAATGTGTATAACCACATCTGTATAGCGCGTTGATCATGAGAAAAAATTGAGGCCTTGATGAAAAAGATTCTGAGAATCACTCATCTAGTTTACTTTACAGTATGCATTGTTTTGAGGCAGAAACAAAAATAGTTCATGAATAGAGCAGCTTACTTCCTGTTATTCAATGGACAGGATTTCATTCTTTCTCGCTTGAAAAACAGCGCTCCTGTCAAGTTACATGACTGATGTTTTTAGCCAAATAGATCATTCAAGTAACATTCGGTCTTAAAAAAAAAAAAGACACAGATCCTGTTGGAAACCCATTGTTTTTTTAGGATGTAGTCTGAACTTCCTTAAAGGAGAACAAAAGCTAAAAAAAAAATATATAAATTTAAAAATTTACCTTACATTAAGTTGAACCAATGCAGCCACAGCTTCATCTGTACTGTAATTTCTCTTCACCGAGGCAGACTTCACAGCACTTTGGCTGACACAGGAGCCAGCACGAAGCTCCACCCACTTATCTAAACGGCGGTGCAAAAGGGTTTCAACGTCAACATTTTTGTTGCAGGGCCAATGAGAAGGCTCCCCACAATGAGCGTGATGAGTGAGCCCTTTTCCAGACATCAGCAGTCCTTCGCACTGGCTCCTGTGTCAGCTGAAGCACTGTGAAGTTTACCTCAGTGAAGAGAAATTACAGTAGAGATAAAGCTGTGACCGCATTGGTTCAACTTAATATAAAGTAAGTTTTTAATTGGTCTTTTTAGCTTTAGTTCTTATGGAATAACTCACTAGTTTGTTTTTTCATTAATTTAAAATCAGTAAATTTAATATATATATATATATATATATATATATATATATATATAAAAAATCACAAAGTTATATCAGCACTATAGTGCCCCTTTAAATTACAGTATGTTTGATTACACTGCAATTGTGTTTTTCAAACACTAGAAATACACAGCTCCATTTAATGGCAATCACAGATGCTAAGATGCCATCAGCTACTCTCCGAGAATGCAAATATCTGGGCTTTGTCTGTCTGGTGGCAGCTCTACATTCAGCAGTGAAAAGGGTTCTTTATTGCAAGAGCTGTGATATTGTGTAATAAGTTTCTACAGGAAATGATTTAAAAAAATAAAATTCTAGGAACGCAAGAGGGTTATTTCCAACAAGAGACAGAACTTTAACACAGAGTCTTACACCATTCCTACACTAGCTCAAAAGTAGAGAAAGTTAATCTAGTTCGATTATCAAAGGCATTTTTCACCATGCTAAAGGAGAACTAAAGTGCTTTAAAGGAGACCTAAAGTAAAAAAATAAAAAAGGACAGTTAAAATACTTACCTTCTACAAAGCAGATTGATTACAGTCATAGCATGAGCTGTGCTGTAATTAGCCGACAGCTGAAGCTTCCCCCCCCCCCCCAGCTGACTGAGAAGCCAGCGTGCAGATCCTTCTTCCTGCTTCCCCGTCTTCTACATCATCATACTCATTCCGGGGAATGTTCTCATTGGCCCCCGCAATTAACGTGATGATGTTTAAGCCCTGAAACTCCTGAGGTGTAACAAGGTGGGAAGAGCTGCAGCGCTGGCTGCCAGTGCTGTGAAGAAGCGTTGGGGGAAGCAATGTGAGCTGGCTAATTACAGCACAGCTCATGCTGTGACTAATCATTCGGCTCTGTATAAGGCAAATATTTTAACTGTCCTTTTTTGTTTTTTACTTCAGGTCTCCTTTAATGTCTAGGGTTGAGGGAGCCTTTGGAAACGATATACTAACTAATTGATGTATATTGCACTCCCCGCTGCCTCCTACTTCTTGATCCAGCTGCTCTGCATTCTGCAGACTCCAGCATTAAAATTCTGCTACAGCTCTAACTCCACTCCTCCTTTGCCAATGGAAGACAGGAAATGCTACTGGATCACAGTGCTGCAACTGGCAAAGTGCAGAGTGGCTGGAGCAAGGAGCAGTGGACAAAAGTCATACATCCATAAGTATATTTACACTCCCTCATCACTAAACATTGGAGCACTTTAGTTCTTTCATTGAAAATTAGTTGAAGCTTTACATGAGGTTTTTTTTTTTTTTTTTTTGGATTCTTCTGAATGAACAAGGGTTAACTCATACAAACCTGTGAGTGGCATATTAAACCTGACGTATCACAAGTGACAAACTTAAATGTAAGTCATCACTGTTCAAAACGCTCTAAATTGAGAAAACCCAGCCACATGCTGGTGCAAATGTGCATACAGTAGCGCATGGCTAGATTTTGCAAGTCAAAATGCTGTCAATTGAAAGCATATTGAGCAGCAATAGCTTGGAGTCTGTTTTGTCATAAGTGACACTACAGGTTTTCACAAAATAAAACCAATACAGGATTTCATTTCTCTAATAGCCTGTACTTGATGAACTTGTCCCTCTTTGAAGATTACTATAAAACAGCGGTTCTCAACCTGTGGGTCGCGATCCCCATTTGGGGTCGAATGATGATTTGCCTGGGGTCGCCTAAGACTATTGGAAATGTAAAGATTAAATGGGGTTGCCCAATAATAATGAATACAGGTAGTCCTCGACTTACGTCGTTGATCCGTTCTTACGTGGCGTCGTAAACCGAATTTCGATGTAAGTCGGATCATACATTCATACAGTATGGTTCGACTTACGTCGCAAAACCGTGTAAGTCGGAACAAGGCATGGTTGCATGCAGTTCGACTTACGTCACAAAACCGTGTAAGTCGGAACATGGCATTGTATAAAGCGTTGTAACCCTGAAACGACGTAACTCGAGACTGTCGTAACCCGAGGACTAACTGTAAATGGGGGTCGCCAAATCACGGGGAATTGTACTAAAGGGTCACGGCAATAAATAGGTTGAGAACCACTGCTATAAAACA
>WMED01027067.1:0-10695 GCA_019650415.1 Pipa parva | reverse complement strand
CTTTAAGAATGTATCTGAGGCTCAGAGCGATTCTACATACCCAGCAGGTCATGGAGGGAGTAGCCAAGGGTGCCTTTTAACTCATGTAAGATTAGCCGTGATACAGTCCCGATCACTGTCACACAATACCCATGTCAGTGATCGGGACCGTATCCCGGCTAAACTGCATGCAGTATGAACTGCATGCAGGTAGGCAGGTTAGCTGGGATAAGTTCCCGATCACTGACATGGGTATTGTGTGACAGTGATCAGGACCATATCCCAGCTAACCTTAGTACCGCAGGTGTCGCGGAACCCCTGGCTTGTACCTGCGGAACCCTTGGGTTCCGGGGAACCCCGGTTGAAAAGCACTGCTGTAGATAATATAGAAAGGTGTGGGGGTAGAGGGATAACTGTCACTTTCACTGCAAGCCCTGGTTTTGTTATACAAATGTATCTGAGCCCTTTACAGTCACTTACCCTGCTCTTTCTCTTGGGAATCTGAGCAGCTGCTTTATTCAGATTTGTCTGAGATATTTTGTTTATCAATATATGTCCCTTGGTCTCAGGAGGGTAAATCTCTGTTTTATTCTCTAGGCGAAATTTATTAAAATTAGAAATTACCGATATCACGATATCAAACGGCTTTTACCGATACTATCGATATCGCAATATCGGAATTTTTACCGAAATCGGGATATCGATACTACCAATATTGCAATATCAAATTTCGGCTGCACCATTGATTTCAATGGCAGAACGGCTGAAATATTGCTATTGGTAAATTCCGATATCGTGATATCAGTAAAAATATCGATATCGTGATATCGATGGTATCGATATCTCGATATTGGTAATTTCCAATTTTAATAAATTTCGCCCAGAAGTTTTTTTGTGAATGTTCAGTAGGTATATTAGGCAGTGCATTTGATATGCAAAAAGAATTTAGGAAGTGCTAAATGTATTGCCTGTTTCCCGGTACACAGATCTACTTGAGACTGCCATTTACTAAATTATGCATGAGTTTTGAAAATGAGAAAATGGGGGGGCAACATAGGATGCAAAAAAGTAATGCATTTCACAGTGAGCTTCTTAGCATCCTGAGAATGAAGATGACTATGGCATTGACTGTCTTCTACATCTAACAAAACCTGCCTCCACACTTGCACTGCATTTATTTAGAAAATAACTCTAATAATTTAAATTGAATCTTAATTAAAGAAAGGTACAGGAACTGCTGGTAAATGATATGGTAGATAAGATATCTATTTATTAGCACGCATGACAAGTTTTGGGCATTTGCATACAGTTTCAAATTGGTATGATAGCTGAATTATCATGTGTGTTAATAAACAAGTAGTTGATCCACCATATCATTTACCTTCAGTTTCAACACCTTTCTTTATTTGATGTCATATCCTAGATATTGAACAGTACCTATAAGGGACCCTGGCTGGACCCAGTAACTCTTAAATAGAACCTTAGTGTCCATTTTCTTCCATCTCGTAATAAAGTCCATACCATGCAAAAATGCTCTAGTCTTTTCCTAAACTGTATGACTCTCCAGTTATACTGCTGTTTGCTTGTTACCATGCATGCATTAAAAAGGAATGGGTTGAAGTCTCCTGGGATTAATCACAAATAATTTAAAATGATGCAGATTGGTTATATCTTTTCTCTATGTATCTTGGCTTTTGTTAGCACATTTTAATTACTATCTGGTATCTGCAATAAACAGTAAACATAAAGAGCTTTGCAAAAATGTATTAGACTGTTTGTTTTCACACTCTAATGCATATTTGCACAATTTTACCATGAAAAAGGAAAAACATGCTAAGCTCTTGGGCTTCTTCCCAAATATCCTGGAACAGAATATAGAAACGACTAAGAATAAAACTGAGCCACATCATGTTTAAGGATTTAAACCTCAGAGAACAAAACAAACCCTGCATAATATACAGTTTTTGGTTAGTAGTTTAATAAATTTCCTTTAAAGAGGCCTACAATTTATCAGCTAAATAATATGGTCCTAACTTTTTGATTTCTGGCAATTCAAGATCAAGGATTATCTTGGTCAAATGTTGGATAATGGTCAAACATAACATCCCATTAACAAACTAGAATTCTGTATCTTATTGTATAGCAAGCAAAAGCTATATCACAGCATCAGCAGTATTAAATACATTTGTTGTAAATTTAGGGATTTTATTATCAAAGACTGAATTTGCAAACCCCCAAATAAATTTGTGAAGTTTAAACCAATTTGTATGTAGTGTAGTGAAGTCAATTGTGCATGTTCATTGTTCAGAGTCTTGTAAGGTGAAAAGTAGCAGTGGTGCATTGTAGGAAATTTGTCATTAATAAATGTCTTGAAATGAAATTGTCATCTTCACATGAATTTGTTCAAGGAAGACAATGCTACCTTAACTATCTTATTTACAACATTTCGGCAATATACATGAATTATTAATGGAAAGGACAATGTCACCATTTGGTCACCAGTTTTGGAGAATAGTTACATGAATAACAACTGTTTTTACATTCATTTCAATGACAGATGGTTTCTATCATGCATTGCTACCTTTTTCAAATATTTTGACAAGATGTCATCAGAATAGCTACTAATGCCAAAAAGGCATTTGATTATATCAAACAGTTAGGCTCCACTGATAATTTTCTTCATACAATTTTAGTTTCATACTCCTGTCCTTTAACCAAATCAAGAATCAATGGCACTCTGGGAAATCCTACAAATGCTCAGGACCTTATTGACTAAAGGCTGAATAATCGCATAGACTGGTCTGGATTTGCATCTATTCTCCCCTTCCCCATGTTCAGTTATTGAGCTAACTCTGCAATGTGGCAAATATGACACCAATTCGGGCAACTATAATAGTCGTGATCTTATGGAGCACTTTGCATTAAGTTGTGTGCATGTACAGGTACTTCTACTATTGACTAATTGGCGTAGTGTGTTGAAGGAGCAAATACAGATACTGGGATAGTGTGTAGTTGAACTCACTGCACTTCACTGGGGGAATTTGCCTCACTTTGCATAAATTGGCATCCTACTCCTATCCCACCGACTATGCCACACTATGCATCTGATAGCGATTGCCACTGTCCACTTGCTCGACAAGTCTATTTGTCAATAAGGAGAAATAAATCTGCATCTATTTTGGTGATGCGATTCGAATTGTAGTGAGATGAATTCAACAGGCGATTTCTCCCTTTAGTCAATAAGACCCTAAGTTTTAAAACTTGGGTAGTCCCCTCCTCTGGTTCTCCAACAAAACTATGTGTTTGGATAGGGCACAGTGTTCTGCATTGTACACATAACACTCCTTTGGTATTAAAAAATTAGCATACAAAGAATTTCCCAGAGAACAAAGAGATCTTTATGTATGAAAAATAAACTCAGAAAAACCCTTTATCCTAAACTGTAGCTTTTTAATAAAGCTTAAGATAATGCAGTTGTAATATCTGCTATAGAAGGAGATGGCGACAACTAAATTATGTTGTTTCATATTTTTATATCCAAAGCAACCTACCAGAGATTATCTCGGTTTCTCTCAGACTGACAGTAACTGAGTTGGTTCTAAGACAGAGTTAAAAGCAGAACCAGTGCAGCAAGTCTGTGATCAATGTATCACTCTATCAATACACAAGTTACCTCCTGTTTTCAGCACTATGAAGTGATTGAAGTCTACTACAGCAGTAAATCCCTAATTATGTTTGCCCCTGTTCCTGGGTACAAAATGCCCATTCATGAAATGAGGTTTCAGGCAGTGCAATTTATGATGTGTATGCTAACCTATTGTTTCTGTGCATTCCCTAAAAGGTTAAATTGTCTGAGAGTGTTATTCACTAAAGTCCAAATTGTTGCATATAGGTGCGAATTCGCCAGATAAAGACAGTCACAATAGGCTGCTACTGTCACAGTCCCATCTTTATAATGGGAATATTGTCGCAGTCGCAACTTTAATATGGGAAAATTGTCGCAATCGTAACTTTAAAAAATTGTCGCGAATTTGCTCTGGGAATCCGCAGTTTGATAATTTGATAGTCGAATTCACACCTTAGTGAATAACCCCTGAATATCCAAGCAGTTTCTTTTGGAACCAAGGGAGTAAAGAAGGATAAGAATGTGCCCTCTGATTGCTCCCTGTTTTTTTTTTTTTTCTAATAATCAAGTTGATGGGAGACATGTGGAATCCAAGGCGAAGCCAGTATTAAATGTCTTGGCAGTGGTTCCCTATAAACACAACCTCAGGTATTTCAGAGGTGGGGATATTTAGAGCCTGTGAATTTATGTCTATTCTCCACTTCCTCATGTTTGCTTATTTAGAAAACTCTGCAAAGTGGCGAATACATGACCAATTCAGACAACTACACGAGTCAGAAACTTAGAGAGCTCTTTGCATTCTTTGTGTGCATGTGCACAGGTATATCTACTATGGATTAAGATGTGGAGTGGTTCGAAGATGCAAATATGACTGGGTGAACTGCTCTGAATTCACTGGTTGATGGCAGGGCTCCAGTGTTGTGTAAGGTGACTAGTCATTCAAAAGTGACAATGACAACTCCTAATAAGTTACATCATGACCTAGGGACAAGATGACATAGAAATAGATAGAATATTCACAGGATACAGTTAGTGAGATATGATGAGACTGACTGACATCACTGTCCTTCACTTGTCGAATTTGCCTCACTTTTATCCACCTAACTACACAACACTATTCATCCAACAGCTTTTGCCACTGTCCACCTGTTCAACAAGTGTATTCTCCACTTAGTCAATAGTGAGCAGTGAATTCGTTACTATTTTGGTGATGCGACTTCAATTGTAGCAAAGTGAATTTGACAGGTGAATTCAGACTTTAGTCAATGAGGTTCTGTAACTGTGGCTAGGCATCTGCTGCTAAAATATAACTTACAGCACAAAAATATGTTAAAAAGACAGTATATTTCAACAAAAACAAGATAGCTACAGGATGCTGATTCCTGCTGTAGGGCAACACATTGGCATTCAAATGATTTTATTTTAACAAAGAATTAACTCAAGGTCAAACTAGACCTATTATGCCACCACTTTTATGTACATTCAAAATAGCAGGTCATGTACTATAGTTTTCACTTTTGTTAAATCCATACATGCCCCTCAATTAAAAAAGATGTTGATGCAAATTCACTCTATAATGTAATGTAAATGATTCCAGTGAATGAATAAAAGAATATTAATACACTGTACAAGTGTCCTTAACCTTCCCTAAATAAAAAGAGAAAATTGCTAAGCCTAGTTAAATGTCATACCATTACATTTACTCCTTTTGCATAATTTTTTCTCTGTTGGACTGAATCTATATATCATATCCAGTACATTTCATATCCCATGCCAACAAGAGGATCATGGCAGATCTTTATTGGACCATTAAAAATATAGTAAGGCCAACATCAGATGAGTTTTTCTTACTGTGGCATTTTTACTGACCAAATATTATGCCTGTAGCTCTGTAGGTGTTTGCTTATAGTAAGACTACAAGGGCATATTTTCCAGAAGTAAAGCTGTTGTACCAAGGTGAGTCATTGCCTAAAGTGTTGCAAGGTAGTGCAGCATTCTTTCTTACCTCCAACTGTCTCAGATTCTGTGTGACAGTCCTGTCTTTCAGATCCTGTCCAACAGTCCCAGGTCACTCTGCCCAGGTCCCAGTCCCCCTTTGGTACCCCTTTCTTGTACCTAATGGCTGATGTCACTGGCACACAGCCAATCAGCGGGGATGTGGACAATGCACTATGATATCACTAATGCACAGCCAATCAGCGGGGATGTGGACAGTACACTGGTGATCACTAATGATGTCACTAGTGCACAGAAGGCAGTGCACTAGTGACAACAGCAGCAGGGGGAACAATGATGTCCTGCTGTATTGGGAGATAACACTTTACCACCTCTGAAAATGTAGCAGTAGCAAAACCCTCATTTTAGTTTTGGCAGAAATCTAAATGAAAGTGATTTAAGTTATTGTAAAAAGTAATAACCTATAGCAGGTAATTATTGACTTGCACATTAAAGGGGAACTTTTGTGGTGTAGTACCTGCTATAATATGCTAGGATAGCTATAAACAAACATTTTCATTAACTATGTTCTAATAGCGGTTTTGATTCTGAGATTTAGCATATTTATAAAAAAACATGTTTATAGCTACCCTCCCATATTATATAGCAGGTACAGTACCATAAGGGTTCCCCTTTAAGTAGCTTTCCATAAAGAGGTCACAAACAGTATATGAAATTATGGCTTAAAATAAAGTAAAAATATAAACTAGAGTGGTTTATAACAACTGCTCCCATTCTCATTACAAATTCACATTCTTAACTATAGAAAAAAAAATGTGAATTTAAATCTGTCCAGAAACCATCAATAACTGATGTGATTCAAGCAAGTGTAAAACATGTCTTGTGTATCTAAGTGCATGACAAAATATCGGAGATGTTTAGGATAAAATGTGGAAAAACATTGTTTACAAATTGGCAAATGTTAAAAAAAAATAGCTTTAAATGAAGCAGATTTTAAATTCTGTTCATTGAAACTGGACTTTCACTCTATGATGTTTGATGAACTCTACCATATTTAAAGGAAAACGAAAGCCTGACAAAGGTTTTGGATTCTAATAATGTAATGTATAGGATCCACCCATGCTAGCTTAGAAATGATTCATCTCCATGGCACTACTGAATCACCAAAACTGGCACCAGAGGCTGACATCTTTATAATCTTAGTGAGCCTTCTCCCAGTAGCCACTGGCTTGTCATATGCTCAGTGTGCACTTCTTAGGAACAGAGTAAAAATAGGCTGACTGGGAATTCAGTTTAAGACTGCCAAAAATATACAATATTTATATCTGCTAAAAAATTAAGCACAATGTGTTAGTTCACTTCTAATGGATACTGAAACTTATATCAGTTACTGTACATTAAATGGGTTCCTATAGTGTAACATTACCACTTCACCTATTTAGAAGGAAATCCATACTAACCCCACATGCTACAGGACTGTGTACTTCTAAACTGTGATATTGCCGACCGTTCCTTACCTAACAGGCGGTGTCTCAGCGCTCCTTCCTTAGGCGCACGAGCCGTGCCTGTCAGGCCTTTGTAGCTTCCGGCGGCGCGCACACAGCCGGCACGCTCATGTGACACAGGAGGTGTCGGGAGCGCTCCCGCTGCGTGCAGTACTACAGGGCCTATATAAGGCTGGAGAGCTTGGGCATTCAGTGCCTAAGCTTCCAGCTATACAGGTCCTGGCTATTACTCCTTGGTAAAAGTCATTTATCCTGCGTTCCTGCTCCTGGTGTGCTTTCCTGTATTAAAGTGACAGTACCCTGTTTATGTTCTTTCCAAATAGTTCCTGTTTTTGTCCCAAGTTACTTCCAAGCTTGTTCCTGTTACTCTGGTCCCATTGTGTTCCTGATTCCTGGTGATCCTGGCATTGTCTGTATTAAAGCGACAGTCCCTAAATGCACTACAGTAATTCCAAGTCTGTTCCTGTATCTGCTACAGTATATTCCAAGTGTGTTTCTGAGTCTATTTCTGTATCTGGTCAGCGCTAGCAACTACCTTGGAGGGTATGCTCGGGGGTCGAGACCTGGAGGTCCTTTGCAGCTAAGACCAGTACCTCCTTGCGGGGGTTAAAGGCGAAGACCAGGGGCCTCTTAGATTCCGCGCCTCGCAGGGTACCTAAAAGTCAAACTTCCAAGGTAGTACAGTGGGTCCACTCTACATCCGTGACAGATATATTATGCAAATTAATCTGATTAATAAGAAGCCATGAAATCTACATTAAAAAAAATTACTTATGAGCCCAACAGAATGGAGATTATCAAATTTGTTGATATTAAAAGAATAGTATTGACAAAATATTCTTTTAAAATTGACTAAATGAAATGCAGCTGCTTTGTGGTTAGTAAATTAAGCGCATGCCATGTGGCTCCATATACAATAACAGATTCCAAATTGTCAGCAAAATTCACAGGAACAGGATAAAGAGAGGACCTCAGTGGCTATCAAGATCAGAAGAGATTGGAATCATAGATCCTGCTCTCTTCTATGAACTGATTGTAGTCTATATTATTAGTAATTGAGTTATTTGTTTCCTAAATGCAAATTAAATGTAAGTGTATAGAGTAGCCTTATCTACTTTCACTGGTATGCTTATGACAATTATGGAAACTTGAGACAATAAGTTTGAAAAATATATGCAACTGGGTCTCTCCAGAAGAAAACAGGTCACTGCCTACATTCTTACTAGGTTACACAAAATCCAGGGACAGAGAAGTTTCCAGGCTTTATGTTATCAAAAATTTCATTTGGCTGATTTACATAGCTCATCCCCTGTGATGTGCTGTTAGCAAAATGTTGGGTTTTTTTTTTAATTTTTTAACATTTACATATAGCCATTGTTCACTTTCTCTTGCTCTCAGATTCATTGAATAGAGCAAGTGCAGTATCAGTTTTCTGTCTAGTGCAATCTGTTTTTTGTTAATGTGGGAATAGAAATGCAGTCTAGCAGTGGGCTTAAATTCAGTGATTGTTTGTTAGATGTTCACAGTGCTCTCAGTGTTTTGTATAGCAGAAATAGTTCATCATTTTTACGAAGTGAGTAATTTGTCAACAGCTTGCCAGAACTGAAACTCTAGTTAAAAGTTAATGTATTTTTTCTATAACTGTTGCATTTTCCCCTTGAAAGGGGCATTTATGATAAATGCAACATGTTATGTTGTTTAAACAAAAAGCCTGCAACATACACACACATATACTGTATATATGAAATTAAATCTTGCTTTGCATGCACATGCAAGTGTATTCGCCACTTAGTCAACACTAGGAAGTGAATACGTGCGATGCGACTCAAATTGTAGTTTGGTGAATTTGACAGGTGAATTCACACTTTTAAAAATTAGTCCCATTGTGTTTAATTCTTTAGCAGAGATAAATATTTGATATTTTTGACAGTCTTCACCTAAATTCCCAGTCAACCTATTTTGTCTCAGTCCCTAAGAAGTACACACTGAGCATGTGCCAAGTCAGAGAAAGCTTGCTAACATATGATTGTCAGCCTCTGGATCCAGTTTGGGGGGCATAGGTCATAGTTTCCATAACTAATTTAAATATCAAGAAATGTATTATATGTGTTAATGAATTATTATTATATATTTATTACACATTTATGACAACATTCTGTGTATTATGTATTGACATATATTTGAAAAGGAAATGAAAACAATGTAATGAACATAATTCTTTTTGACCTTAGAGTGTGTTCTCACATCTGGATGTACAGGAAAAGCTATATTATTATAGTACAACTCAATAATAAATAAAAAGCAAAGACACAGTATTTAGTTAAATCTCCCATTAACACCTCCATCCCTTCTAGTTTAGGAAGCTTCCCTCCACTTTCAAGTATTAGTCTACTCTTCAGTGTGCTGATTGCCTCATTTTTTCCAATTCTTTACCTGCAGGATGAGACAGGCAAATCAAAGCACAGAAGTTTTTCACCTGATGTTTTTGAATTTTCAATGTGGTTTTGAAAATGAGAGTTCTTCCGGATTCCGTAATTGCAAGTGATTATAATTACTGATTATACTGATTATGAGTGATTTGTTTTTAAAATGATGATATCTTTAAGGTGTTCCACAGTTTGGCATTTAGTTGAATTTTTATTCTTGGGGTTGAATTGGTATCGGAGGAATGCACTGAAGGGATTTGATTTTCAATGCCTCATACAAATACCTAATTTGATACTTTAGAAACAATGTTGTCTTTTTTTTAAACCAAAAAAAAAAAATCACAGTTTATTTTACCCTGGTTTATTTTAGAAGTTCTGAAATATTCTGGTAAGTGTTCATCAATATTAATGCACTTTAAACTATTTCTTCTTGACTAATGAAGTACAATAAATGTATATACCTATGGATGTCAAACCTGTTGTATTTTAGCTGTAAAACTACAACTCCCAGCATCCCCTGGCGGAAGAGAAATGTGCTATACTGTTGTGTGTAATGATAGGATTGTTATACCACCCTACAGTGGTGAGCATTGCTGCTTGCTTACATTTAAGGTGTCCTGAAGATTTAGTTCCTCTTTAAATGGACACTATGATGAAATATGTTATATTTGTGGCGGATTTCTGCCTATTTGTATCGTTTTCCACTGATATTCCTCACCTTCACTCCTCTCACCAAACTAAAAAAAATAATAATAATAAATTCTGCATTTCGTCTATAGATTCAGCCTCTACATGTCACTTTTGAAAAATATGAACCACAGCTTTTGAATCAACAGCCTCACAGCTCAGGACTATCACAATGAATAACATCATAAACCATCCCTCACAGGGGTTATGATTTGAAGTCTATCAGGTATTGTGTGGTGCCACAGATAATGAGCAAGCAATAACTTCCCAAGAAAAGAACAAGTAAAACATAACGTCACTGTGCAATTAGAGAAATAAACAGGAAAATTGTGGACTACAGTTCCCATTATGCTCTACCATATAGTCTGTGAACAGCATTTTCCATAGTCTTCTGCCACACAATCTTTAAACTGTAGATCCCATCATGTTACAGTGGGGAAAAAAAGTATTTAGTCAGTCTGTAAAGCATGGGGGTGGAAACATCATGCTTTGGGGCTGTTTCTCTGCAAAGGGGCCA
>WMED01027066.1:0-10695 GCA_019650415.1 Pipa parva | reverse complement strand
TCATGCTATCTCGTTGCACTTGTTGTAATGACAATAAAGATGATTGATTGATTGATTGTAAGCTAAAACCCGGAAACAACAAAGAGGTGATGCTGTCCAGAAGAACTTACATTAGATAATAAAGTTGAAGTGAGATAATTACAAGATAAAAGCAGGGGGGTTGCAGCTAAAGATATAACAATGTATATAATTAACTGCAGGGGTTCTGACCCATAGTTGTTAAATAATCTTATAGGGCATAGGGCAGGACCATGTCTATTCTTTGAAAATTTGCTACAAAATAACTACTGCAGTTTTGTCCTTTCTAATACATTTTGGGAAAAGACAGTGTTGGATCTTTGCTGGTCACCTCTTAGCCCTATACAATGGTTATAGAATTTGGAATTCTTCGATAATCTTGAGCACTATCCCTTATCAAAGTGAAGAGAGGGTCTAAGTAAATCTTGGAAAGGTCATGAACTTAAAGTGCACCTGTCACCTTAAAACTAATACTAAATTAGGTTCTACTAATGAAATAAATGTTTTTTATATACGGTATGTATTTTAAAAAATGCACCTTTATACAGCGTTTCTCACTGTCATTATCCTTGTCGGCCCGACTTTTCTTTCTTGAGTTGGGTTGGGCAGGGTTAAATGATTATTGACATTTTAGCTCCTCCAATCAGAACCCTGCTAAATTGTGATTTAAGGGATCTGATTGGAGGAGCTATAATGTCAGTCATCATTTAACCCAACCCAACCCGACAAAGGAAAGAAAAGTCGTGCTGACAGGGAAGATGACAGTGAGAAACGCTGTATAATGGTATATTTTTAATATATATATATTTACAAAAACGTTTATTTCATTAGTAGAACCCAAATTAGTATTAGAGTTTTGAGGTGACAGGTGCACTTTAAGGAACCCGTAATACACAAAAATGAAAAATTCTCCATTCATTTTATTAATTTCTGTCTGTTTTTATCTGATATCAGCCATGTTGTTAAATAAACCTCTCCCAATCTATATAAGGTGATTAAGGAATTGTGCCCAAGGGACCAATTTTTTTAAGCCAAATAGTCAAATGTCATACTTTCTATACACAATTTCGATTTTCTTTGGGAAGCACAGATTAAATAGATAGTAACTATAGAGGCTTTTTGTTGTAAATGTTCTTTTAAAGGGGAAGCTGAGCGGAGGAAGGGGAGAGATGGGGATATATTAAGAGTTGAAATATTCCTGAGAAGAAACCTTAAACTGAAGAAGGCAGGAGATAAGCAGATAGTAGGAAAACATACCAATGTCCCTATTGTTACATCCAACCTTTAATCCTACAACATTTGTTTTACTACTTACAGCAAGTTGAGTATATGGTATTGCATTTGCACTTTACTTTTGCCCACTGGTTCTTGTAAATTATATTCGATGCACTTTACTTTTGCCCACTGGTTCTTGTAAATTATATTCGATGTATTCGATTGTATTCGATGTATACTGTACATGGTATTGCATTTGCACTTTACTTTTGCCCACTGGTTCTTGTAAATTATATTCCTATCCCCATTGTCATGTATGCTGGAGAGTTGAGAAACGCAATTTCAATACTTGTATGTGCTCATGTACATATGTAGAATTGACAAAATAAATATCTATCTATCTAATGGGGCTTTGGGGACTTTTGTTGTGATGAACTGGACATTCATGATTGAGAGGTGTGGATCCAGGTAGAACTTAATTGAGTAACCTATCCTTTCACTTTTTATTTCTGCACAGTTCAGCACAGATTTCATTTTAGAAACATTACTTGTCTGAAAGAAAATTACAGATGATCCACAATTTCTTTTTACACCACAGTCTTCACTTTAACATACCACTATAACAGTGGTATAATATAATATACTGTACCACCACTTGGCTCTTAAAAGGGGCCATTGATTAAGGATTACTGGAGACCACTTATCTCATCAGCCATGCCTGACTTCAAAATGGGAGTTTAATGTCCTTTTAATGTTTTAACACATTTTAACGAAGTAACCATAGTAACCCCATAGTGACCACGTCATATAAAATAACGTAATCTTATAGTGCAAGTATGTGTCCTGTCAGAGATAGAGGGGGTTATTCACTAAGGTGCGAATTCGACTGTCAAATTCGCAAACATGGATTCCCATAGCAAATCCACGACAATTTCCCCATTGTAAAAGTCGTGACAATTTTTTGATGTTAAGATTGCAACAATTTTACCATAATAAAGTCACAACTGCGACAATATTCTAATTAAAATGAGGCGACTGCGACAGTAGCAGCCTATTGCAGCTGTCTTTATCTGGTGAATTCTCAATTATACGCAACAATTCGGACTTTAGTGAATAACCCCCTCTTAGAGTGTTTTTTCTGCCTGTCATAGGGATATGAGTTTTCTGTCTGTCGCAGTGATAATTATAGGAATCTTCTCTCTGTCACAACAGTAGTGAGAGGGTTTTGTTTTTTTTGTCTGTCACAGAGATAATGAAATGAATGTCTCCCTGCCTTAAGGTACATGATATGGGTTTTTAATATCTACCATATTTATAGAGATAGGAGATTTGCCAAACAGAGAGAGAATGATAGAGTGTTCTATCTGTCACAACGTTAATATGTAGTTTTCTCCCTGTCACTGTGATGGTGCAAGAAATTCATGCCTATCCCAAGGTTAATAAGGATATATTTACCCATCACTGCCATCACACTATCATAGATATAGGTATCTGCCACTAACACAGACAGTGACAAAGTGAACATGATTTTATACTACATAAGCTGTTGGGGTTGAACTATGTTTCCTCATGCAGTGCTTTTACTATTGGTAAACGACAGCATCCCTCTCTTTTTCATTGTTACATTACTCTTTAATCTCTATTGCAGTGGTTCTCAAACTGTGAGGCACAATGGAAAGAGAGGTGAGGCCTGAAAGGGAATTTTATCTGGCGTTAAAGGGGGTCATTCATTAAAGTGTGAATTTTTCTAGCATAGTGACTTTGTGTCTGTTCACAGCACTGCAATCATGAAGACATTAATTCACTTCATCTCATTCATGGAGCAGAGGACAGTGTCAGACACAGTCACATGCGTATTGCGGCATAGTCAATCACACAATAGTAGGATGAGAAGTCAGGCAGAATGAGGTGAATTCCTCCAAGTGAAGGGAAGAGACGTCAGTCTCATCATATCCCACTAACTATGTATATATAAGTGAAAAATACTTATTTTCATATGTCACCTTGTCCCTAGTTCATGTTTAGTAGTGGACTAATTTATTCGCAGTTGCCAATATGGTATACCATCATTACACATAGGGGGTAATTCAGCATAGTCCAAACTTACCCTCCGATCCTTCGCCTCTGCTCGCACAGACTGTTATGCGCTCACTGATGTGCTGCGCACGGACATAAGTGAACGTTTTAAAAGGATTCTAGTCTTGTGAGTTGACTCGAGTTGAGCCTCGCGAGCCTCACCGAGACTGGAATCCCTTTAAAGTGTTCGCTGACGTCCGTGCGCAGCACATCAGCGAGCGCATAACAGTCTGCGAGCAGAGGCGAAGGATTGGAGGGTAAGTTTGGACTATGCTGAATTACCCCCATAGTCTCTTGGAGCCAGGTGTCGAGGTGCAGATGGTGGGTAGGGAGCCCTTCTTCCTTTTTACTGACAGATTACACAGCTCTTTACAAATATTAACTTTTCACTTCAGTCCCTGCTTCTGTGGAATTTACAGTATAATTCCCCTAATTCAACACACACACACACATATGGTTTAAGGTCAATTTTGTTAAAATCCAAATAATTTCCTACAATGTTTTTTTGACCCATTTGAGAACTTGCGGAGAACATACATAGTTCTCTGGGTTCATTTCATGGTGGAAATGAACCCAGAAATCAGTGCTGCAAGGTAAGAATACTAACCAATGAGCCACCCCCAATGTTACTGGTTCATATAAGGAACATAATTCAGTGAAGGCTGCAGTGATTTACTGTTTTGTGTCCCATTTCTCTGTGAACAATGACAAAGTGTTCCATTATTATTGAAGCATCGTATAGTAGGAATTGCAATTTCAATGATCATTTCATTTTTCTGACATCAACATTATTATGTTCTTATTATTTCCACTATTGTGGCTGGAAGTGTCCTTTTTTTTTAGTTTAGCAAGGAGTGTTGGGAGTTGTCAGCTAACGATAGGATTACGAATATATTCCAGCAGAAAAATATGATTGAAGACACTCCATAAATTATGATAGGTATATTGCACAGTGACCCTTACAGAAAGCAGGTATTGCATCTATTCAAGGTGTGCTATGCACTAACCTCTGCACAGCAGAAGTATTGTGTTACTGCTTTTAGAAGTTATTCATTAAGTCCTGTTATTTTAAGCAATGAGGTATTTATTATCAATGTATTGCAGACCAAACCATGTAAAATGGTAACAGAATTATTAGACAGTATATCAGTGTATCCCAAGGTGACTGAGTGGATCATAGACCAACAACCACTTTATAAACACAGACACCTCTGAAAGAAAGTTATTGCTCAATATGAATCAATAGAGAACGCTCCTTTATGGAGTACTCACAGGAAGTTGAAGATTTCTTTTGCAAGAATGAAGCAGTGAAATTAAATCAGAAAATATTGTAGAATCAATACACTATGACACAAACATTTAGAGCTAAATTTGATCTAGTCTTGAAAAATATGCAAGGTATGGGGGAGTTGGTTTGTTTCCAAAGGTACGGCCTAGATCTTAAAACTCATGGGCGCTCTCTTTTACGCAAGAATTAGCAACAAGCTGCAACTTTAATTAAAATGAAAGAATGAGTTCTAGTTTACGGTATATGTATGTCTGAATAAATCTTACCATCTCAAAATCAATAATAGATACTAAACATGAGGTTTTGTGATGTGAGAAAAGCCTGCTTAAGTTAAGAATCGCTGAATGGATTCAGTCCTTTAAGCACAGGCTTATGAAGGATGGTAGAAACCTTTCTTGGATCCATCTTGAAATCCTTATATTATGTACCAGGAAACTGGTACCTGAGTGAGGTACACTTTTCAATTTTGCTGTATAGCTGATGATCTTGATTTTTTTTTTTTGTAGCATGAACCAGATATGACATCTATGGTTTGGTAGAAAAGGGAAAAAAAGATCAGGATGTGATACATATATATTCATATGATGAAAGAAGAGAGGTATTCCCTGAAAAAAATATTTCATGAGGGTATGAAATATCACTAAGCCGTTATAAAGACCTTATGGAATCTCCAGGTGCTCATAGTGCCTATCACAGGTAGTAAAAGAGGTCTTCCAAATCTCAGTCTGGTGATGGAAACTAACTTGGAAAGCATTTTTGCACCCTTGTAAGTTTTTTAAACCATATAACAGTTTAAATAAACAGGATACTTGCATTTTCTGGGCAGTTTGACTTATGGATTTGCAAGATTTTACTTTCTAATGGCTTGGGTTTCAGAAACTGGCAGGGGGTCAGTGTTTTCTGTAGGTAGTCTTTTAATAGCTGAATGGGGCAGTCAGGGGTGAGATACTTCCAGTAAATAGAAGGAAGTTGCTGGTGAAGTTATGGAATAATAAACATTGGCAATAGGTTTCCAAATGCAGCCAGAGAAACAAATAATTCCCAGCGCATAATCTACAGATATGATATTGGGTACAGTGGTAGCCAATATATCTTGAGGCTAATGATCAAGCTCAAGAGCCCATAAGAGATTCCAAAGGACACAAAAGCAAGGCTGCAGTTCCCTGGGATAATGTGGTGGGGCTGGAAAATGCTGTTCCTCAGAATGAGCAGAAACAGTTCCTGATTCAAGGAGTAGCAGGTGATGCCTCTCTCTGTAGATCTGCCTGCATCTTGTCTATATTAACACTCAGATGTTCTAAGGCTTTCATCATTTTGTAAGAGAAAATTCTCTGGCTGTTCAAGGTGTGTTTTGTCATGATCTCAAGGACCTTCTCCTATGATACATATCTCAGTGGAAAGCATAAGAGCTTAGCTAAACCCAGTGTTCACCAGTGCCTGTAAAAAAAGCAGAGAGTAAAAATTGTTGTAGCTGCATTACATAAAAATCACTGTTGCTAGGGTACCCTATCCCATAAAAAGTATGGAAAATGCTAAGAAAAATGCCTGTTTTGGGCAGCTTCAAAGTTGTACAAAAGCTGGCAATGTAAACAGACCACATTTGCTACAAGGTACAAGCTGGGAATTGCTGCTTTTCTATGCTACGGACACATCTTTTGGCTCTGACCCACAGTGAATAATTCTGGAGGGTGTAATGGAATGCCAGGGCTAGATTCCAATATGTCTGTCCAGTGTCTACCCCTGTCATGAAGACACATATCTGAAAAGTTGTACATTTTGGAAGAGTTTTCCTTACATACAAAGCAAGACCCACATTTAAAATGACTCTTATGTGCACAACGATGCTTCCTTAGCTGACAAAAAAACCCATAATATGCTTTTTCCACATCAACCAGAGATCTTGTTGAAAATACATGAGAACAGTTGCCGTAATATCATTTTTCATCTCTCCTTCTACCCATTAATAAGGAAGCTCAGAAAGATGCGGCTCAGCTGCGGACTGTAAATGTGTACTTAGCCATGCAAACCCATCTATTGCTTGCTGAAATGAAATGTATTTTTATATCATTGGAATGTCTAAGAGGACGTCAATTATTTGGATAGGGAAAACAGAAATCCTATCCTGGCTGGTTCCTTAACCAGGTCAAACTTATTTTTAAGACTTTCAGAAAAACTGAAGTCTGTTCTTTGTGTGCCAATAAAGTTTACTTACAAATGCAATAAAGTATTTCCTACTTTTTCTTCCCTGCTAGCCATACAACTTCTGGGTAGCCTTTTTGGTCTGTCTGCAACTGTTTAAAGTCGCTCCCTTTGTAGGTTTGAAAAACAATTCCAATATTGGAGCTTATTCATCAAAGTAATTTTTCATCACTTCAAGTCGCTATGTTCCAATAGTCACAAATTCTCTACTTCTTATGTATAGAGAATTCCCATAATGAAGAAGTGAAAGTGTCAGTAGCCATCTCTTTCATAGTGTGGTGTATTCATTCGGACAGTAGAAACCCTGACATCTGCTCCCTAATTTGCCACTTTGGTCTGGAGAAGTACAACTGGTGAATGCGACACAATACACCTTGCCAAATTTGCTATTGTGACAGACTCTAGACCTGGATAAATAGGCAAATTACCTGTGCACACCCACACAAAGGCAAAATCCATTCTAGTGTATCCCATATAAGGACCTCAGTTTAGATAAGCACTTTACTAAAATGAAGGTGCAAGCACTGTCATAGTACTGAGGCATGTTACAGAATATGGATTTACTAAATAAATGGGGTTTACATCTTGGTCATGGCAATGTATCAGCAGATGAAAGTTTGTTTAGGTCAAGTTACCCTTGTCAACCAATTGTCAGGGTTTAACTTACGGGACATACTTAAAGATCCAGAAAAGGGGCTCAAGTATACTGTCACGGACCTCAGGGAACACACAAGGAGTTACTACGACAACTGGGTTGCCACTAGAGGCACTATAGTGAACTCTCTGAAAGTGGTAAGGGGTACTAAACATAGAACACATAGGGATACCGGTGCAAAGTGGTAAACCTCTAAAGGCACTAAGGTGGACTGTGGCATAGTGCAGGTAAACACAGAGGAACGTGGTGGAACACCTCTGGAAGGGCTAAGGTATACAGGAAGAGGAGAATTGAATACAAATAGTGAACATAGGGGTAAAGATGGATCCTCTTTACCACAGCAGGAGTTGGTGCTGGTTAACACTGAGGCGTAGAGTCTAAGGAGGGCTAGGTCTTCACCCTGAAATCCCTGCAAGGAGGTATGGCCTTTGCGGCAGTCATCTCCCAGGTCGTGACCCTCAGGTTAACCCTCCACTGGTAGCAGCTGGATTGACTCACATAGGAAATCTAGTGGATACCCATATCATCAGAACTGTAACATAGAAGGCTTATACTTAGTGCAGGATAGTTGAAGCGCCACTCACAGCACCCCTAGGCACCCACTAAACTGTAACACACAGTACTACCTGGAAGCAGTGCAGAGTATGAGATCCTCTCCTGCGACTCTTACAAATTGCTCAGCACTGCAGAGACACACCAGTGCTGTACTTGACTAAAGCTGTGGTGCTAGCTGTTAAGACACTTGCTCAGATGCTGCAGAACCTCTTAGCTGGAACTTGGAGCTGATTCCTTTAAGGCTGTCTTGGCAAAGCTTTAACACTGCAGGATACTTGAAGCAGAAAATAATACTTGAAACACAATCCGTAATACTGGGCTGAAGAGCTGACACTCACAAGCAGGACACTTGAAGCAAAGAGACTTAGCATATATTTAGCTGATAATAGCTTCCAAAACACCAGGCTATTGATCCCCATGCATGGTAAGACAATTGATACTTGAGCACTTGAGCTGTACTCAGACCCAGCACTTGCTGGCAGACATAAGCGCTGGAGACATGAGTGGTGCGGCTCCTCAGTAAACGCCGCTCATGACACCAATCAGCAATGTAGCAAAGGGTGGTGGGGGGGGGGGGGGGGGGGGTCAGGGTGATGAACCCTCCACCACATAAAAAAGGATGTCAATAGGCTGTGCTTTTTGCTCAGTAAAAAGCAGCATAATATACATTTGAATAAACATCATAATTAAGCTTCTTAATTATGCTGCTGATAGAATTTTCTACAATAGCTCTCCAACATCCTCCCACTATCAGAGGGTTAGCTTCTGCAATACAATTATGGCATATATTAAGAATCTTTAGCTCTGGGGGATATTGTGTGTTCAAGGGCCTTATTGACTAAAGGCCTGTTATTGTTGAGAATAACTCTTAATTCGCATTTGATTTCCAGTTCCGCAGGTTCGCTTACTGATCAAACTTTGCAATGTGGAGAATATGCATCTAATTCGGGTAACTACGATATTTGTGATCATATGGAGCACTTTGAATTACTTTGCATGCACGTGCACAGGTACTTCGACTTTTGGCCAAGCTGCAGAGTCTGTTTTAGTTGCAAATTCATAACAATTTCTAGATGGTGCTGAAAATGTATCAAATTCTACAATTCTTGATATATAAAGTCACTGATAAAGTGATAAATTTCTTGTAAGTAATTGCTTGCAGCTTTTTGCTCTGGAGTTGTTTCACACCCCCAACTTCAATTACAGGTAAAGAAAAATGAGTTTTTTTCTGAAAAAAGCGCAAAACCTCATAGTGCAGATTGTTCAAATGAATAATCAATTGTAAAGCCCAAATGTGCCAAAATAAAGAAGTGTATTTAAATGAAAAAAAAGACACCACGTGGACACCTAAACCTTACCACGTGGTGTCTTTTTTTCATTTAAATACACTTCTTTATTTTGGCACATTTGGGCTTTACAATTGATTATTTAGTTACAAATTCAACAAGGTGTAGTGCTCTGAATTTACCGTTTGACTTCACCACATCAAAGTGGTGAATTGGGAGGTTGATGGCAGGGCTCTGGTGTGACTATTCATTCAAAAGTAACAATGGTGACTGTGACTAAAGTAGTCTACCACTTAATGTGAGCTAGGGACAAGGCGACAAAGAAACAGATGTATTATTCACTTATATATAGTTAGTGGGATATGGTGAGAATGACATAACTGCACTTCACTGGAGGAGTTCACATCACTCCATATGACTTCACAACCTATTTCTATTCAGCTGACTACGCCTCATATCGGATCTGACAGCGATTGCCACTGTCCGTTTGTTTGACAAGTCTATTTGCTGCTTAGTTAATAATGAGAAGTGAATTTGCGACTATTTTGGTGATGCGACTTGAATTGTAGCGAGGTTCATTCAACAGGTGAACTCATCCTTTAGCCAATAAGGCCCCAGATTTTTAAGGCTCCTGCTTTGAAGAATGTTATAAAAACACCATAAGCAAATCAGGGCAATTTTACTAACATGCAGAGAATTATTTATTAAAAGAGTGAAACTGTCACACACACAGGCAAACATACACAGTCTAATAGTAACACAGTCACACACACAGGCAAACATACACAGTCTCATAGTAACAGTCACACACACAGGCAAACATACACAGTCTCATAGTAACACAGTCACACACACAGGCAAACATACACAGTCTCATAGTAACACAGTCACACACAGGCAAACTTACACAGTCTCATAGTAACACAGTCTCACACACAGGCAAACATACACAGTCTCATAGTAACACAGTCACACACAGGCAAACATATACAATCTCATAGTAACACAATCACACACACAGGCAAACATAAACAGTCTCATAGTAACACAACCACACACACAGGCAAACATACACAGTCTCATAGTAACACAGTCATACACAGTCACTCAGTAGAGTGTAGCACTGTGTTAGCCATAGATATACACAGAGACAAGTAGAGTATAGGTGATACCTTTTATTAGCTAACTGAATAGATGGTAAATGTAAGCTTTCCAGACTACTTAATTCTCTTCTTCATATGATGATGCCATGCAAGTAGTCTGGAAAGCTTGCTATTACCATCTATTCTGTTAGCCAATAAAAGGTATCACCTATACTCTACTTGTTTCTACATAGTCACACATACACACAGGCACACCTACACACAGGCATACCTACACACAAGCACACATACACATAGGCA
>WMED01027065.1:0-10696 GCA_019650415.1 Pipa parva | reverse complement strand
TCCTTTCACTGCATAAGCCTTGCAGCTTTGAATTCCGACTAGGACAAAGTCGTTTTTTAAGACAGAAAATGTGAGCGGGGTGGAGGCATTGCCTCATACTCTACAGGAAGGAGGATTATTTTACAGAGGGATAACAAGTGCTGCAGAGTGAAAAGGTGAGAGAGGATTTCATTAATCGTTTTTAGACTTTACAGTACTTTAATGTGGCAACCTTTATAAATAGGGTTTACTTACACTTTAAGCAGTTCCTCTACATTTTTGTTCAAAGAAACATTTTGTAAGGATTATTCCTGCAACAATTAATAGGATCAGGATCTCTCACTGAAGTAACTACATTTTTAGTAGGATAAATGTATGATTGCTTTGTAGAAATTTCTACTTGATCACTGAAGTGTCAATGTAGTGTCTAGTTTCAGTACTAGATTAAATATAAATGCTAAGGAGACAGCGCCGAATGTAGTAGGGAAATAATTCATTTGCTGCATTTACAATTGCAAACAGATGTTTGTAGACTAGAGAAACATTTGCATAGATAGTATATCAGTTAAAATGCCAGGTGTTGCTTAGTTTGAGCCTTGCCTTCTGTGCAAGACAACTGTGTACCTGTATTTGCCAAACCACAATTACCAGGTCAAGCCATGATCAAGAAACAAAACATAAAAATTCCTGAAAAGTGCATTTTTATCAAAATACTGGTTTTGGAATTTTTCAGCCTTTTGCTACTAATATTTTAATTGGGGGACACTAACTATTGTTAAAAGGAGAAAAGCAAGGGGCTTAAAGGGGAACTATAGTCAATTTACATATGCACTACTATACCTTAATGAGAAGCATTTCTCCCCAGTAGTTGTTTCATCTGAAGCAGAATGATTAAGCAGCTTTTAAAAATTCTCACACCATGAAATGTGTGTGTGATGTTAACCAGCCAGTTTTCTATGAAAAGTTACCCTCCCCCAGACATTTTTGCCCTACTTACTACTTAGCACATGAACATAGGTCAGCTCTGTAATCTCCAGTAAACAAGCCTAATTTATGCGGTCAAAAGGTCAGCACACTGCTAAACCAATAACTTCCAGGCAGCTTTTTCTTCTCATGCTGCTTGACTTGCAGAACAGAAAGGGGGAGTGGGGGGGGGGGGGGGGAGGAAAATGTCAGCTCTCAGGAAAGCTAAATAAGGGAAGCAAACAGCAAGTATTATTTCTTCCCTAAATTTTTTTAAAACTATTTTTGTCAACAATTGGCTTAGTATAAAGGAGTTTTATACGTATGTGTGCAGTTATATCAGCACTATAGTGCCCTTTTAAACTTAAAATGATAAAAGTCAAAGATAACTAAATATGGGGTACCTTGGCATTGGTGGGAGGGTTTTGCATTTTTTTAATGATCAATATACAATTAAAACCCTAATTTTTTTAATTGATTAACTTAAATTAGGAAAGAATACTGAAACTACAGCAGGCCAGGCAATGCACACTTACAATCTAATTATATAACTATTGATGTGCTATTACAACTTTTTTGGTTTTGCCACAAAAAAGAAAATTAAAAGTAGATCAAACTTGCACACGGATAGTAGCACCCACATCCGTACTTTAAATATAGAAGTCCAACACCTTTAAGAATGTTTTAGGAAATGCATTGGGTACATCTTATATCATGATAATGGTAATAGTTAGGATCATATACAAAGTACCCTGGTGTTACTTAGTGGGCTTTGCTTTTATCTAAACATAAACATGTAACTAAAATCCATGTGTTTAAAACTGCATTGCACATTGAGGGGATTATTGACTAAAGCATCAATTCTCATCACTTCAGGTGGCTTCACCCTTAGGGGGTTATTCACTAAAGTCCGAATTGTTGCATATAGGTGCGAATTCGCCAGACAAAGACAGTTGCAATAGGCTGCTACTGTTGCAGTCGCATCTTTATAATGAGAATATTGTCACGGTCGCGACTTTATAATGGGGAAATTGTCGCAGATTTACTATGGAAATCCGCTGTTTGTGAATTCAACAGTCGAATTCGCACCTTATTGAATAACCCCTTCTCGACTCTTTATTGACTAAACAGCGGATTCCCATAGCAAATCCACAACCGCGTCAGAATTCCCATAGTAAAGTCACGACCGCATAAGTAGCAGTCTATTGTATAGTGTGCGACCGTCGTTAGCTGGCGAATTCGCCACATCTCAGAGTTTGCTGAATGCCTGAGTATGGGGAAGTGGCAAATTCATACCTTTACAAGACAATTTGGACTTCAGTCGCTAACCCCCATATAAGCATTTTAAATATAAAGAACCAGGGAATGCACATTTATCATTTGCTTTATTTTCCCCAACATTGTGATTACTGATGGCTCTGTGCACAGAACTTCAAGTTATTCATGAAAATGGAAGATTTTAAAAGTATAGAATCACTATAGAATTGTTATGTTTTGTCCTTTCTACACATTCAGCTTGTTTTCTGAAAGTATTTCAACTTTATACAGGGTATAACGGAGAACAAATAATTGACTTTATATTTGCTTTTCCAGACCACCACAGACAGGTATTCCTAAATATCACTGCTCAATATTTCCTGCTGGAGAAGTGGTCTGTTTTAACATAATTCCTCCATCTGCAAGTCCTTTCCTCTCTTCACTCTGAAAATGTGATACAATCACTCTACTTTTATTATTATTTAAGCTACTAGCTACTGTTTCATTTACCATATTCCCATATATCCAGCAGTTCTGTAAGGATTATAACCCAGGGAAAGTCATGCTTATGTCTTTTCTTGTACACAAATACTTTCCCCCCCTCTCTGTGGCCTCATCAGGCAAACATTTGCTATGCAGGTGCAGTCTCTTTGGAAATGCAGATTCATACAAACATTCAGTTAGTTGTATGACATTTAATAATAGTACAGGAAGTGCAAGGAAACCACAATGGAATCACAGGTGTCCTCTTTCCTGTATTCTCAAGACTTAGAGGTCTTAAAAGGATAGCTTTGCTATGTACACACAATAAAATACTTCTTTATAAAATATCGTAGAAGTAAATTCACTCTCTCATTTTTAAGCATAGTTTTTTTTAATTGGATGTTCAAAAAAGCTTCAACCTACTGGTTATGTTGTTTTAGGCTTTGATCAGTAAAAACAGACATGTGTAAGTTCCACAAAGAATAAATGCGGATTACATTTTAGGGTTTATTCATTAAAGTCCAAACAGTTGTGTAAAGGTCTGAACTCACATTCATTAACCATTTCCCCAAATACAAATATTCCACAGACTGTGCAATATGGCAAATTTGTGTCTAATTTGGACAGTTATGAACGGTTGCAGACTTATGGAGCACGTTGCAGCACATTGTGTGTGTGCACAGGTAGCAGAGAATGCATGGGTTCCTCATACAGTTATGGTAAAAGCAGAGAACCAAGGAATCTCTTAGTTAGCTATAATGCATTGTATGAAACTATTTTATTGAGCATAAAAAGGTTTTGTCAGTTTTTATTTTAAAATTGAAAATATGGTGATCCTGCCCCCTCTCTAAAAAGTCTGATGAATGAATTGATCCTATCAGAGGGAAGAAGGCACATAACCAGTTTTTAAAAGGCACTAAGACTCCGCTATGATCAAGGTGCATCGTATATGCACATGAACACTGGAGTTAACTTGGACTTTCATTTTCGAAAGAATTTTGTTCTAAGTTCTTAGTTACAATGGAAAATGCTAAATACTGATAATGCAGTTATACTAATCTTACAAAATATTTACACTTGTTAGTATGTTTGCACACATTTCATTAGATTTATCGTGCTGTATGTTCAAAGAGAAGCACTGAACGTGTAATCATGTGAAGGGACAATATCATTTTAAATGGAAGAGAAAAAATGCTATGTTCTTGCATTAATTAGATATATAGTAGTTCTATCTATATATTGGATACCCTAGTTTAAAATAGTATCCCTTTAGGACAGGTACTTGCAGTACCTGTCCTAAAGGGACAGGTACTTTATGGGTAGTAAATGAAACAGACAGTAAGATTAGTTTCAAACAGTTTTATTTTTGTAACAGTATCAGGCACATTCATTTAATAAAAGTAACATACACTGATTAAAATCATTCACTTGGCAAATAGGAAAGGTAAAATCATGCCTTGCAAAATTTAAATCCCAGTCACTCTGCATTCTTATCAGCAGCTTATTACAAATCCACTGAACAATTTAAAGAAATCAAACTTCTTTTACAGGATAAAACCTAGTTGTCATTCATGTTTCAGAAATCCTTATGATTTATTTCACATTCTTACTTGCTGTACATTCAGGCAAAAGTTTAGAGAGAATATAAATCATAGTACAAATATTTGTAGATATTCTACATTCATGTTAAGAAGAGAGCCATAAAAAATACGGTTTCGAGAGTTTAGCACGTGTGTCGCATTATTAAAAACTCAGCGTGAAATGATGCAAATATCCCACAACACTGTTAACATGCACTGGATAACATAGCCAGCTACCTTAATCAATCTAATGGAGCATATGTTAAATTCAAGGTTAGGTTTTGCATGCTGCATATTCTAAAATTCAGACCATTTTAGGCAACATCCTAATGTAAATACAAATGTGTAAGGCAATCTTTTTTTCCATTTAGAAGAAGGTAAAACTATCAAGGCAATGCAAATTTAAATTTTAATGGGGACCTTACTAAAAACAGGTGTAAAACTCATTAGTGTAGGAACTTGGATAAACTAATAAAATGTGGATAAATGCAGAAAGGACCATAAAGCAGAAGAAGGGTGATCAAGTCACTAATTGAAAGCCCTTTACTCTTCTGATAATGTTCTCTCTCAGGACTGGTTTTAGTAAAACTGGCACCCTGAGAAAATCTAAGGGCCCCACCCAACATTGTTCCCCTGACTCCTAGGGGCCCCACCCAGCATTGTTCCCCTGACTTCTAGGGGCCCCAAGCAGCACTCAGCAGTGCTTCAGGAACCTTACATAGCTTTATTCTCCTCAAGTGCTTCTAAATGGGAGTTAAGAGCAGCGTTGTAGGAGAGCAGAGCCCCGTAAGTTTGTAGAAGCACTATGCAGAATGTTGCTGGGGGCCCCATGGGAGTCAGAGGGAACAACTAGAGCATGTACTATCATTTAACTGTATAAAAGGTTGCAGATTTTCAGCCTTTCAACTCACTGTATTGATTTGTTTGGTTTTATTATTCAGTGTTTTAAAAATAAGGTACAATAATAATACAATTATATATTGTTATTAACTAGTCACTCCCTTGGGCAAAATTTATTAAAGTCGGTAATTACTGCTATTGCGATAACGATAGCATCGATATCGCGATAGCGGTATTTACCAATATTGATATCGCGATAGTGATATTTCGGCCGTGCTGCAATTGAAATCAATGGCACAGACTAAATTCGCTTTAGCGATATCGGTAGTATCGATATCACGATATCGGTAACAATTCCAATATCGTGATATTGGTGCTATCGATATCGCGATATCGGTACAAAACTTTGATATCGTGATATCGGTAATTACTGACTTTAATAAATTTCGCACTTCAAGAGTGTGATGCACTGTGACTCTGAACTTATAATTCTCTATCGTGGTATGACGCACTTTTTACTAATGCAGCTTTAATTAAAAAAAAAGTGACAGCCATGGCAATGCTCTGGGGGTTTTATAACTATAGGTTTACATCAAGTATGAGAGCCTGGAGCTCCACACTCTGCTGGGTTTGAGCAACCAGGAGTGAGGCTAAGTGACACGAATTACCTCACAACTTGACCAGGGTTGTATAAATTGTGGTGAATAGGATTACTTTGAGGCCAGGAAGGGGCTGGGTTTGGGTGGGGCAGGGTGTTGTTAGAGTGGAGAGAAGGTGGAGCATTAGGCAAAGTTAATAAACTGGAGAAGTTGAAAGTTTCCCTGGAGACCCATAGTCTTTGGCTGAAAGCCAGCAATTTCCCAGGTCTGGCAATGGTTAGAAAACAGGAAACCAGAGGAGGAGGTATATAAAGTCATTTTAATGCTTTTTTTTTCAGAAATATTGCTCATTTTACAGTGAAAACAAATCATCTACTGCATTTATTCTTAAGATGTGTACACATTTTCTTTTTATGTGCACAGGCTGGAGTACCCCAGTAGATCCATGAACTTTTAAGTTAAAAGGCAAACTAGTCTCAAAAATCTTGTTTCTTAAAAGATAAGAAAAAGAGAAATTATTTGCCATTTCATACAGTGTACGTTGTTCTAAAGGAGAACTGATAGCAGATGTTTTTGTGGATACTAAAGGTAGAATAAAACAAGAAAAACTGAAAATGCCCCATTTGATTTTTGCCCCAATATAGTTTGGATCTGCAAAACCCAGAAATGTTAATGATTTGCAGATATTGGGCTTTCTGGGGAACTTAATGTAGAAGTAGGTTTTAATGTCCAACTAACAACAATGAGAGTGGATGGGTGTCAGTATATGCAACAGATAAGACTTGTACACACTGACTGATTGGAGATCAAGGGGACTATTCACTAAGGTGTAAATTCAATTGTCAAATTCTCAAACAGCAGGTTCCCATAGCAAATCCGTGACTGTGACAAATTCCCCATTGTAAAGTCGTAACTGCGACAATTTTTAAAGTTGCGACTGTGACAATTTTCCATAGTAAAGTCGTGACTGCGACAATATTCTCATTATCTATTGCAACTGTCTTTAGCTGGTGAATTCACACCTATACGCAACAATTTGGACTTTAGTGAATAACCCTCTTGGGATATTTGTAAAATCTGGAAAAAAAGTTGGCAGAATGTAATTATTTATTAAGCCTCTTGAGACCAATTTTGTCGCCAAAAAAATACTCGCCAGATTGAGGGCGGCGAAAAACCTATTATTCTCTATGGGAGATGATTGTCCCATACTTTTTCGTGACAACATTTTTTGCCGATAATGAAAATTGTCACAATCGAAGACACTCTGTTGAAATCAATGTAAAATGTAGCATTTTCAATGCTGGGACAATTTTCTATATTGATCTTTTTCTGTCGTGAAAAGTGCATTGAAAAGTGGCGACTAAAATCGAATATGGGTAAATAGGTTGAAAAGACCTTGATAAATATCCCCAGCCTTCTTTACATCTGCATTTTTATAACCAGTAGGTCCATGTCTTTGCATGCAAGCTCATATATAACATTCACATTCAAACAAATGGATCACATACAGCAGTTCTCAACCTGTGGGTTGTGACCCCGGTGGGGGTTGCACGAACATCCCACGGGGGTCGAGAACTGCTGCTAATCCCAGAAGCGCCTGCAGGACCCTTCTTATAAGGGTTCCTGCAGGTTGATGTCTGTCCAAAACGTCACCACGTGACGCGTGTACGTGATAACATTTCTCCCGAACGTCACCACATGATGCGTGTACGTGATAATGTTTCGCCTGAATGTCACCACGTGACGCGTGTACGTGATAATGTTTCGCCTGAATGTCACCACATGATGCGTGTACGTGATAACATTTCTCCCGAATGTCACCACATGATGCGTGTATGTGATAATGTTTCGCCTGAATGTCACCATGTGATGCAAGTACATGATGATGTTCAGGCGAAACATCACACCGTGACGTCAGCACCTGGGGTCGTGGTTCTCAAAAGGTTGATAACTGCTGACATAGTATAAATGTGTAAATGAAAGAAAAAATGATTTGTCTGTGGTGGTGGGATGAACTAAATCAGGCTGAATACATCCAAATGTTCACATGAAACAGTCATCCCACTGTAAATTCTTTTAAAAACTTAGGGGATGGTTTATCTTATTTAACCTGCTCTCAGATAAGCTTATGGTTCATACAGTCCTTAGCAAAGCCTTCATTTTCTTTAGACCATGTTCCCAGTCACCATGCCATGACCTCTGAACATACTGTTGTAGGAGATGTACAACATGATGAGGACGATATATAGGGTTTAAGGACAGAAGATGGGTTCTCTTAAAATAACAATGTCATAATACTATAAAGGTATCTTCTGTACTTGAGGAGGATAGAACCCAGAGCAATACCTTGGAGGTTTATATCTGTCAATCTTTATCCGAACAGCCCAGTTAAAGACTATAAATAAATAGACCCAATGAATGATGCATATATACAATTTAGCTTCTGTTGAATGAAACATGTAATGTCCAAAATAATTTTTGTACATGTAATGACAACCAGAAATCAGTAACAATGATCTTGTTATGTCTTATCTAAGATAATTAAAAGTACAAAATCAACTACATAGTTGATTTGTCTAATCTCAAACTAAGAAAAAAAAAATATTTGTGAAGTGTGAATTTAAAGGGGTACAATACATGCTATTATATAAAATAGATGATCCATGTTCACGTGTATATCCTGTAGTATAAATGACCTGTCATACTTAGAAAAATGTAAAAAAGGAAACGTATTTTTATCTTAATAAAATAAAACAACAAAAAAACAAAAACAAACAAACAAACACCATTAACCATATACTTAAGGTACGTCTGATGTTTTAATCTCTTATGGGGACCAACTTGAAATAGCAAAGTTTCAGCAACCTCTAGGAATTCGGACAAAGGAAGGAACAGACATTATATAGAGGATAATGCACCATTTTTGAATTTATAAAGATATTAGAAGTCAATTAGGTGTTCCATGTAAAAGTACAAAGCCAGGATAAGCTTATTTACATGACAGAAATAGCTGATGTAACTTATAATATCCCCATAAATTATTAAAAGGGGACCTAATCATTAATTATACAGACTTTGATTCATTCTTTACTCTATCTGTACCTCCCCCATACCCTACTTAGTTTGATCTGTCTTTCATTCTACAATGCACTTTTACCCTCCCCTGGAAAGATCTGTACTTGCAGGGTGCAGCTCATGGTTCAGTTGTTCAAACACAGAATTTTGGCATCTTGAGTAATCTTATAAATGGCGCGTTCTACATGATATTAAATTCACATTAAGTAACATTTCTATTGAGTTTTTCAGTAGGATTTTTTGATGGAAAGGTAGCCATACTACCAATGTAAATTGTCAAGAAATCCAATAAAAAAACTCGAGCAAAAAGTTTCTATCATTAAATATCATTTAAAAAAAAAATCTATTGATATTTACCGTGAAAAACAACCGTGATCTCGCGGGAATAAACTTGAAAAGATGAAATCGGGTCTTTTCGAGCTTATTAAATTTCACCCATTTTAAATCCTGCAACTATAGTGATTTACTGTGATCTCAGGAAGCATTCAAAATAAAATAATATAGTATTTGCAAAAATAAGAACATACAAATAATTTATAAGCATCTCAGAAATGTTAGAACAAAATGAGTCGTCATTTTTAGCTCCTTTTTAATCAAATAAATAAACTAACCTTTTTAAGGGTGAAAAGCAGAAAGAATGATTTTCTGTTTTGGACAAAATTATTAACAGTAAAATAAGGCTGAATACTTCAGCCTACCAAATCATTAATTATCTTTTTGTTTTTAATTGACATTATCAGGCACATACTATATAAATTCAGTTACAAGCTACAGTATATCGGAGTGTCTTTGACACTGACAATAGTGCAAGACATCAGCAGAAAAATAACACTCTTAAAAGTGATTGTTTCATTCAAAAATGTCCTAATCAAAAAAACCAGCATTTTTTTCTCCAGCTCAACAAACATAAGTTCCATAAAATAGTGGGTACAAATGTCTCATCATAAAGCGTTTACGTGTTGTATAAAGTAGTCGTGTGTTCTAATTGATTTTGAAGTCATTGTCAGCATACATATCTTGTTGGTAGCACCAGAGAAGAGGAATTCAGATCAGAGCCACAAATCACATAACATTGAATTAATAACATAAAGCATTTTGGTAAAAAAGACAACACGTCTAGAAGGAAGTAATGATGTTGCTGTGGGGATGTTGATGAATATCAGAACAATACATTTGTGATATACATCTGTATACCTTCCACTTAAATTCTTCATAATGAAAAGAGCTTTACATTTGACTTTATTTCTGAGCCAGAACAGCAAACTGGCTAAGGGTAATTCATTTCCTTACCATAAGACAGTATATCAAAAATCAGTCTAAAGGGCCTCTTGAGAAATGTAAAAGGCAACATTGTAAATTCATTCTAAGTAAATATTATAAATTCCATTGCAACTTGTTGATTTTCCAATAACAATGCAGTTACTGTCGATACCTATCGTACACCAGTAATATCGCTACTTGCGGTTTTCTGTCAATCATTCAAAGTTCATTGGTTTTGCGCTTTTTTTTTCATTACGGCATGGTTCATCTGATGTCATAAACCTGTGGATGGAAAATAGCAATGACAGAATTAAAGATTTATTAGCATTATATAAATAATCCATATCTAGCAATCTAACTTGTCTATCTTCCAGTTTTGGAAACAAACATAAAATATCGAGTCAGAAAATAATAATACACTCTTACAGTACATACTAATGTAATAGACAATAATTAGAGAGTAGTGCCAGAGGTTAATATTTAAGATACTATGAAACATACCGGTAACTTGTGCTTTCTGTTCTTAATATAGGGATCTAATGCCCTAAATGACTGGACTGCTTTATAATACAGTTCTTTTGACTTCAGTAGCCAATAACTTAGTCTAGACCAGGGGTCCCCAAACTTTTTACACAGGGGGCCAGTTCACGGTCCCTCAGA
>WMED01027064.1:0-10696 GCA_019650415.1 Pipa parva | reverse complement strand
GACGCGAATTCGCACCATAACGCGACTATTCGGACTTTGATGAATAACCCCCCAAATCCACAAGGGTAAAAGCAATCTCCCCAAATTACCTAGGAGAAAATCACAGCAATCATTTAACTAAAATAGTAGTACTTCATACATTGCTGTGGAACCAGCTTTACTTTCTCAAAGGAGCATCATGGATATCACTTTCTAGAATTAAAGCCTCATTGTCTAAAGTGAAATCTCACGTCGAATTTACATCGCTACAATTTGAGTTGCTTCGCCAAAATAGTCACAAATTCGATTCTCAGGATAGACTAAGTGGAGAATACACTTGCCAAACAGGCAGACAGCGGAAAATGCAGTGTGCGTCAGATAGAAGTAGGATGAGAAGTCATGGGGATTGAGGTGAATTCGACAAGAGAAGGGAAGTGACGTCAGTCTCATCATATCCCACTAACTGTATTGTGTGAATATTCTATTTCTATGTCACCTTGTCCCTAGGTCATGTTGTCACTTACTTGCAGTTGCTATTGTCACTTTTGAATGAATAGTCACCTTACGCAACACTGGAGAACTGCCATCAACTCATCAATTCACCAGTCTGAAGTGGAGAAAGTGGATTTGGAGCAATACACCCAGCCACAATCACACCTTTGAACCACTCCACATTTTAGTCAATAGTAGAAGTACCTGTGTAAACACACACACACACAAAATAATGTGAAGAACTCTGTATTTTATCGACTTGCGTAGTCACATAAATTGGTCACTTATTCGCCACTTTGCAGAGTTTTCTCAATAAGCGGACATGGGGAAGTGGAGCAAATTGATACCTGAAAGAAAAAGCGCACATACAATCGCACAATAGGGCATTAACGAATAAACATCATATGTAAATAGATATGAAGATAAACGACCACCAATAGTGAAAAGTCTCTTATAAACAAAAATAAGTGATCCAAAAATCAGTGTAGAATTTGAAGGTCAATCCACCATCAAGTGATAAAAACCGTGTCACGGCACTCTGATAATAGGAACTCTCACCAGATCAAAGATATAATCAGGCATATAGTGATCTCCCCATGGATCAACACAAGATTAGTATTCCAAAAATGGTCCAACCAATATCAGAAAAGATTCCAATCCTTATCAATTCGAGAACACCACTTGGATACGCAAGGCTTATATTATATGAAAATAGGAGAAAATCCCATCATAGAGTAACATGTACAAATCTTTTAATTCGGCAAAAAAGGTAAAATCATACTCACAAACATGTGAAATAAGAATGCATTTAGAACAAAACAGCAATAAAATCTCAAATCCACTGAGTCTCGTAAGAAAGATTTTTGTATCCTTACTACAGGCTGAAGGTGGTAGTCAACGTATTCAGACAAATTTGAGCTAAGTGAATTGATTCCAGCCACTATAGGACGTCCCGGAGGGTTGACTAAGTCCTTATGTACTTTAGGTAAATAGTATAAATTAGCTATTTTATGTTGTTTATTTAGAAGAAATTTGTATTCACCTTTATTAATGATACCATTAGTAAAGGCTGTATCTAAAAGACACTTTAACTCTTTTAAAAAGATATTACTTGGATTGAGTAAGTCGTCTATATGTATTGGTGTCATTTAGCAGTCTATAAGCCTCATTAAGATAATCTTCTCTATTGAGAACCACTGTCCCCCCCGCCTTTATCTGCCGGTTTAATAACCAGATTTACATTATTTGCTAGTTTGGTTAAATCAATTGTGTCTCTTCTAGTAAGATTATTTTTAAAATCTTTATTTCTCAAATTTTTTTAGATCTCTTTCCATGAGTCTCAGGAAGGTAGGGATGGCCTCTCCCTGAAACTCAATGGGATAATAATTGAGAATAGACACAAATTCACATCTCTACATGACTATTTAGACTTTAGTCAATGAGGCTCTTAGGGGGGAATTCACCATTCAGTGAAGTGAGCTCCGAAGCCTTCGGCTCACTTCGCAAATGGTATTATGTGCATGCTGATGTCCTGCACGCGGACATCAGCATACACATTAAAGGGATTCCTGTCTCGGCCAGACCAAAAGAGTTGCCTCGCCGAGACAGGAATCCCTTTAATGCACTCGCTGATGTCCACGCGCAGGACATCAGCATGCACATAATACCATTTGCGAAGTGAGCCGAAGGCTTCAGAGCTCACTTCGCTGAATGGTGAATTCCTCCCATAGTGTCTTGTTGATATAAATGATAATCATGACTGTATGTATGTACATAAATACAATACTAAACATTTAGCCCTTATTATTACAGAAGACCGGGGGAAAGTATTCAGTAATGTATACTATATATTCAGTTTCCAGAATGGGAGGTGAACACTTGAAAAATACTGAAACAGAGCTGTTTTTGTTATTGTGTTCTATATGTTTACTTGGATATTCTCTAAAAGCCTCAAACCCCCCTAATTATATTAGAGATAATGAGGATTCACCCAGGAGGTCAAATATGTTCATTGGCAAAAAAACTGACTCTTTTTTTTTTTTTTTTTTTCTCAAAACTCAACTTCCTGAAAGTGATATTGATCAGATATTTCAATTGAATGAGCTAAGATATATTACTTATTGATATGATATATTACTTATTAGCAGATCTATTACTTATTGAAAAATGACCTCCGCCTTTCTGGTTTCTTGCAGGTTTATTGTAAGAAGATGTAGTAGGTATTGAGATGCTTACTACAGAGAAAACATTGTTTTTGAAGATGAGAATCTTACATAGAGTCAAGGTTGGGCACAGACAGCTATATTATTACTCATATTAGCAACAGTGTTACTAACAACACACATATTCTTTGTATGATATAGAAACCTTTTTAAGTTGTTCATAAAATTCTAGGCAATGAGTGGGTGTGGTCTATAATTAACTAGATGCCACTTTAAGCATATGTTAGCACTACAAGTGTAAAGTTACCAATTGCAGGGGTTGTATGCAGCCTACCTTTATTTACGTTTTTTGCCTAATGGTGTAAAGGTTAGCTGATTTTTCCAAGTTATCATCAGCATACGTACGAGAGGATGCTTGATCCGCATTAAACATAATTGGTATTGAAGTAATAATATATATAGACTTGAGTTATGCTGTGTGAATGATTCTATGACAATGATATCATCAATTCAAACAGGTTAATTAAATTCTATTACCTCCCATGGCAACAGCCCATGTGAAACAAGCTAGATGCCTTGGAGGTTAAAGACAAAGACCAAAACTGCAGAAATATCAGGAAATAATATTTATTATTATTACACCAAAGAACAAATCTAATGCCCAAATGAATTTGCCTCAGTTTGCACACTGTGCCAGTTATTTGTACATGTCCACTAGAGTATTGTCACTGTGATGGTACATATTCAGTAAAATATATAACAGTGTTGCGGGGAAATATGTACTAGTGTATTGACGCAAATTGTGTAAGAGTTGGCCACATTGCAAAAAAATGGAGGTGTTTGCTGAATATGCAAAGTTGGCAAAGTGCCTATTCGTTTAGGCATCTATGAGACAATTTGAACTTGGATAGATCTGCCCCCAGAAATATAAAAGAAATAATCAAGAATATAATACGAGTATTGTAGATGTAATCTAAAGCAGGCAGAAATGTTTTATTACCATTGTTTATACCACAAATACCTTCCCATTTCCCCTGTAGTTAAGCAGATTGTTTACCTTTGCACAAATACAATGTGCTCTCACGGTGATTTATCAGAATGCCCTGTGGCAAAGGGTCCCTACCTTAATCCTTAGGGATTCCTCTTGCTATAGTAGGATTTCAGGAATTCTTCACATGATAAGAGGTTAAGGCATTATCACAGGTGGGTGGCTCAGAATGGCTAGTCCACTAATTAATCCACCTGTGCTCCTGGTGCATGAGAAATACGCTGCATTAGGTCCTTGTAGAGATCAAAAAAATCCTGATCTGTAATGGGTAACTGCTACTTCCACTAGCTCTTCATGCTGTAAGGCATATTATTACCCAGTCAGCCTCAGTTGTGTTATTAGTTCTGTTATATTCACTTTGGAAGAAAATAGTATTGAAATCATGTATTTCTCAGTCTTGGCAGCTCGGCAATGATATTAAAATGAGAATAAACCTCAAACCAAAAATAAACGAACATCATGCAAATGAAAACTCCAATTTCCAAACAAAGAGAGGAATAGTAAAAAGCAGTTGCAAGATTTTTTTTGGCTTTTCAATTTTTGCATAAAATGTGTTTATTGTGGTCATGAAGCCAACGTAAGGCACTATACATTTATTTCAAGAAATATGAATCAAACAACAAATTGTAGGTTCGAACATCTTATTATAAAGAAAGGATGTCCAAATTGCTACTCTGTGGGGGTCATTCACTAAAGTGTTAATTCGCCTAGCATAGTGACTTTGTATCTGTTCCAGTCACTACGATCAGGAAGATTCACTTCTTATTCATGGAGCAGCAGAAAGCCAGATGCAGTCGCTTGCATAGTGCATTGTAGTCAGTTGCACAATAGTAGGATGAGTAGTCATGCGGATTGAGGAGAATTCCTCCAGTGAATGGCAGTGACGTCAGTCTCATCATATCCCACTGTAACTGTATATACGCAAAAAAATGCACGCCAGTGCATTAAATGTGACATCAAATTGTACAGTGCTAAAATGTTTAGAGACCAAAACGACCCAGTGAATGGTGTAATGGTGTAGTGACCATTCACTGGATCGTTTTGGTCTCTAAACATTTTAGCACTGTACAATTTGATATCTCATTTAATGCACTATCGAGCGTGCATTTTTTTGCACTTTCCTCACATTCAGGTTTTTTGGATACTTCTACGAAGGGGTTGAGAAGCGGACTCCTTGGAGGAAGCAGCAATAAGGATTTTTTGAAAAAATTTGCTTTGGACTTTTTTATTTAGAGCGCTGCAGTGTGTATTGTTTTTCAGTTTTGTATATAAGTGGAAAATACTTATTTTTATGTCACTTTGTGCCAAGTTCATGTTCAGCAGTAGACTAATTTAGTTGCAGTACCCATTGTTACTTTTGAATGAAGTCGCCTTACACAACACTGGAGCCCTGCCATCAACCCATCAATTTGCTGCTAAAATTATACAACTAAAATTTTGACTATCAATATACACAAAGGCCAATCTGACCAACCCTATCTGTTCCTGTATAGCTAGCATTCAGAATTTCTAACTGTGCACCATAAAATATTCACAGACATGTTCCAGCAGTAGAAGCAGTCCACAGGATCTTGTACTACTAACATTGTACCACAGTGATACATAAGTCGGAAGCAGAGACAAGTAGAGTAAAGGTGATACCTTTTATTGGCTAACTGAATAGATGGTAAATGCAAGCTTTCAAGACTACTAAGGTCTCTTCTTCAGGCAAACCTAAGTAGTGTGGAAAGCTTGCATTTACCATCTATTCAGTTTGCCAATAAAAAGAGTCACCTTTACTCTACTTGTTTCTGCTTATATCTATGGGTAATACGGTGCTAAACTCTTCTACGTAAGTTTGAAAAGACACATATGTATAGCTGCTCTAGCATATGCTCCAATATATCCTCTCTATTGGCAAAATTTATTAGAGTCAGAAAGACTGCTCTGGGTCTTTCTGACATTACCGAGAGAAATCTCCTTTTGTTCTCGCTAGATTTCTTTTGAGATCTTGAGATTGAAGTTTTCGATTTCAATTTTTCATTTTTGATGGAAAGGTAGCCATGCTACTAATGTAAAGTATAGCTACCTTTCCATGGAAAAAAATGTGAAAACTCAAGATTGAAAAACTCAATCTCAAAAGAAATCTCAGGAGAACAAAACGAGATTTCTCTCGGTAAAGTCAGAAAGACCCAGAGCGGTCTTTCCGACTCTAATAAATTTTGCCCATAATGGGGGAAATTTATTAAACTCAAAAAGACCTGATTTTGTCTTTTTGAGTTTACTCCCGCAAGATCTCGGCTGTTTCTCGTGGTAAATATCGACCATTTTTAAAAAATTAATATTTAATTTACCAATAGAATCTTTTCGGTTGAGTTATTCAGTCGGATCTTTGGCTGAAAAAGTTTCTATCTGTAAATCTCAATAAAAAAAAGGTCGATATTTACCACAAGAAACAGCCAAGATCTCATGAGAATAAACTCGAAAAGACGAATTCAGATCTTTTCGAGTTTATTAAATTTTATTATGTGTGAGTCAATCTTTATCTTTCTTTTGATCTTGTCCTGTGAGTAAGCTTGTCCCTGTCCTTCAAAATTAAATATTTCTGAACCAAAGTTAACCCTTCTGGTTCTTACAAATGGATTAGGTATTGCTTTAATCCAGCAGGAGATTAGGGGTTGTGCAAACATTTCACTAACTTTTCAATGGTTTTAGAAAACTAATCCATGAACCCAACCTAACAGTTTGTTTGTCCTTGACTTGTATGCTGCATGTGTTCTGGGTCACTCGTTTGATAAAGATTCAGCTGAAATTATCTTATAGAATTGTTTTTCATTTATTCAACTCTTTAAAGTGCATCGTGGTCTACAAATCTGTATTCATTTTTATATTCCAAGTATTGGCTTGTATCTGATAGGGAATTGACAGCGTATATATTTACCCCATTGAATATCATCTAAGAGAAGGTCTTCATTTTATTAAAGGAACACCACCATCATCATAAATTGTGTGTCTTAAAACAATGTACTCACTTCTGTCAACTACTCCTAGCCCTTGGGCCTGATGGCTTGTCCTACTAAAGGTCTTATACCCTGACTGACAAAACTGAGATCTGACATCACTGTCACCGTCACTCAAAAACAATATAGCTAATTTGCTTAAGGCCAAACCACACTAGTTTAAATTTAGATTGCTTCATTTTACCACATGACTTAAAGCCTAGTGATCCACTGGTAAACCCGACCCCATTGTATGACATCAACCCTATAACTGAATAGGCCTGATTTACCAGCAGATCATTTTGGTTTTTTGAGTGGTAAATGCACTGTGATCAAAGTACCTAGTATGGCCCTGGCCTAAGTCTAAAATGGCTCATTGAAGGAAACAGCTACAATCTCACGTTCTATACAGATAAAAACCTTTGCTCAATAAATAAATAAATAAATACATCTCTAATATATTATGGTTACCTTAAAATACACCCAAACAAGTTATGAAGTTATTAACATTTCAATAGCTGGCTTTTCTTTTTACTAATAAAATGTGGATCAGGGAAATAGTTCCTGAAAACTGAACATTGTCAGCAGTTTAAAGATTCCAGCCAACCCAAAAATGTTATACAGTTAATCAAATAAACAGTTTATTTTACTATATATATATGTATGTGTATTATATTGATTTTTTCCCCCTAACTTGTGTTACAATGCACTCAAAATTAAACCACAATAGCTTATATCCTCCATAAATAGACATGTTATGTTAGGGAAGATGTGGTACTTTATTTAGAAGCACTGATATTTTTTTTTAGGACAAAGCTCAGTGAAAACTAAGGTGCAGAGGTATTAAAACACATTTAAGCATTCTAGATGGTCTTACTTCTACCCAGTGAAATCTTTTTTTTCCCTCTAATAATTATAATAATGATCTACCATAAGGCATCTATTTGTTATCCCAAAGACTTTGCATCTGGGATTTGGCTACGTTACATGGTGAATATATGTTCCTTTCGTGTCTGTTGATATATTTCCTCAGGGCAGCTGCTTATTTGAACAGCTGCTTGGAAAGCACAAAGCTACTTGTGAACCTCGCTGTGTCTGGATAGTGTGCATCTTGATTTTGTAGGTTAGTGCATGACCAACCTGTTTTCCTTACTGGGAATAATTTCTTAAAATTATAGGTCACTGCCATATCTCAGCCTGCCAATGTTTCTCTGTATAGGTCAGTACGATAGTTAATGGGTCAGATCTTTCTGTACTGGTGTCAGGAGTTAGGTTGTTGAAAGTATCTGTCATTTGTCAATGTTATTCTTTTCCCCTTTTGCACTAGAAGAGAAATAAAGGTCTAGTTTTTAAAGATATATCATATATCAAAGTTTACTATTAAGGTGATGAAATGTAAGAACACAATGCAAAAAATGCATTATTTCACAATTTTCATTTCTAATGAAAAGAGACATGCTGATCTATGCAAAGAGCAGTGATGTGTAAACCCTTCCCCCCAACAAAAAAATGACTAAATTAAAAGCTCTACAAATACACGGGGGGATATTTAAATAGTTTTTCTTTTTTTTTTTTATAATTTTTAAACAGCTAATTTGAGTTCTATCAAGTTTTTGGGAATCCAAATGATGGCAAACATGAATGAATTTCTCCAAATTCCTGATTGTAATTTTTTTTTTAGGGAATATGCGCACAATGTGATAACTTCGATATCTTCCAGTAACGTTATATTTAAGTAACACTTCAGGCATCAAAGTGAAATTTGTCGAAGCATACTGGATCCTGTTTTTTACTGGAAGATTGAATAAAATGATTGTTTTTATTTGGGAGTTCCAGATCTCTCTGATTTACATACTGATTTGCTGACTTGACTTTCCAGCTGAAAGTGGCAAAATGGGTGGGGCTTACAACAAATTTCCTATTTAGAGTAAGGCAACATGTTCACTCTGCAACTATACTCATTGCCAAAATGTGGTAAAACTGGTATAATTCTCCTTTGATATGGTCGTTCATACCTATTGCCGGTAGAAACAGATCCATGCAAAGGTGACATTTCGTCACTACAATATGGATATCTTGTTTGAATTCTACTTGCCTCGCTACACCTGACAATGTCCAATTCACTTTGTGTCATTGCCAAGAGATTCTGCTGTTTTGCGAAGGAGCAGAATTGACTTTGTGACAGTATGGCTGTGAAGTGTTCAAATTCATTTCACCGAGCAAATGCACTTCTTTGATAAATAACCCCCAATTTGCCCTTTGGTTTTTTTTCAATTTACAAAGTTTAAAAAATCCAGTAAAAACGGAATATAAAGTCAAACTACTACAGTTTTTTCTTTAGAAACTTTAAGGATAAAGCAACTCATTGTCAGGCTTATAATGAAGGGATTTATGAAAACCTTAGAAGAAAGTTTACCAAATATTTGTTTCCTGTACCTTGCTTAAATATAATACACTTAGGAAACAGGTTGTGGGTTCCCAGCACAAGGTAATCAATGGATAAACACACTAGATAAGAACATGTGAGCTAAGGAAGAATTAGGTAATAATGCTTCTCTGGAGACTTTTTATTTCCTGCACACAACAACTACAAAGATTACACAGGAGGGAATTCATGAAGCTCCGAAGTGAGGTGCGTAGTGTTCGCCTCACTTCGGAGCTTCGTGAATTCCCCCCACAGTGTCAATGATTTGGAAGATACAAAGGGCCTGTGAGAGGGTTTGTCTTATATTTTGATATTTTAGACTGTTGCATATAGGCCTACTGTTTAAGCTTTGCATTAATCTCTATAAACAAAACAAAGACAGGAAAACTCTTCCACATTACACCAAGTGATAACATTACCTTGCCACATGATTCCTTGTTTTAATCCCTACATTTCCTCATTTGTATGGCTGTACATTCCTCATCATTAACTGCGCTTCTCCCAAAGCAACCAGCTTTGTGTGCCACACACCAATACTGCCCTTTCTCGTCTCAAACCCTTTTCTCTTTCTACCCACCCACATCTGGAATTCTATGCCCCTTTATCTTCACCAGGAATATTCCCTCTGCACATTTAAAACAAAACTGAAATCTTACCTTTTGGAGCACTAGCACTGTTTTTTATCTTTGAATTTTATGTATATATTTTATTTAATACTAGTCTTTTATGCTTAATATTTGTATTTATTTATGTATGTGTGCTTCAACACATTGTCACAGCTCTTATTACCCTTCTATCTGTGTATGTAGGTCTTCCTCCCATTTAGACTGTAAGCTCTATGGGGCAGGGACCACCAACCTCTTGTGTAAACCTAAACATAGCACTTAAAGTGTTGTATCCTTGTGATCTTTTACTGCAGCAGTTCTTGACTTACCTGGATCCGTGACCCCCGCGATGATGTCATCATGCCAGTGTGCGCTTGGTGACATCACCACATTGTGCATCACATGGTGACGTTCAGGCACAACGTCATAATGTATGCACATCATGTGATGATATTTGGCTGCGACATTACCGCACAGGCACCCCTATATACAGAGATCTGTGCTCACTACTGGAGTTAGGTAGTGGAGCAGCGTGTTTAGTGAACCTGTGAGAGTGTTGTTTGACCCCCAAAGGGGTCACGACCCACAGGTTAAGAACCATTGTTTTCCTGTATTGTTTAATGCACTTTTCCCATGACTGTATTATATTTTTTTACTGTACAGTGCAACATATGTTTGTGGTGCTTTATAAATAAAATTATACATACATACAATCTGAATAGCAGCAGCACATCATATATCACAGTGTTTTACAGGGATTAACAATTCTCAGCTATCCTTGGCTGTGTGTAGTTTACAATTGTTTTTCTACACTTCTACACAATTACACACTACAGCCCAGGGCTGTTTTTCTAAAAAAAAATGTAATCTCTCCCTCCCCCAAGAAAAACCCCAGATTTGCCTTGAAGTCTAGGTGATTTATATCACATGACACAAAGACCAGGCTAAAAATCAACCCTGCTACAGCAAATTTAGCCTGCAAGTAAAGTAAAGTTTTCTCTGTCCCC
>WMED01027063.1:0-10696 GCA_019650415.1 Pipa parva | reverse complement strand
GTTAATTACACAAATTAGAGAAGCATCACATGATTTTTCTAAGGGTGCCAATACTTTTATACACCCCCTTTCTTATGTTTGATGTGGAATTATATCCAATTTGGCATTTTGACAATTCTTTTTGTGGTTTTCCATTGAAGACAAATTAAATGAAGAGATTAATACCAAAGCATTTGTGATTGCAATCATTTTCTGGAAGAAACTGAGTATTATCTGACAGAATTGCAGGGGTGCCAATACTTTTGGCCAGCACTGTATACTCTTGTCAAATGAGGAAAAGCGCCCAAATAATGAACAAGTGATAGTGTATACAAACAATTACAAAAAAAAGTGATAAAAATCAAATAAATCCAAACGATGTTAGTCCCTTTAAAATCAATCCAAAAAATAAATAAATGAATAAAAAAGAGAGTTCTGCCTGTAAAATAAATGAATGACGGTGTCTTCCCGCGTCCTATCCACAGAGGCAAACTGCCCAAAAGCCTCAGAACAAAATGTGAGTGAAATCCGTGTAGCACGAAAAAGGTGGATGCGCTGATAAAAATAAGAACAAAAACTAGGGGATCTCCCCTAGTATAATACCATTTGGTATACAAAAAGATGTGCTGAATAGTGTGTATATTGTGAATATATATCAAATGTCAATTGTGTTTTTATAAGTAGTAATGGTGAACACAAGTGCAAAAACGATTATACACAGAAATGCACTGTGAATAAATACTGTGAATAAATTAGGTTGCAACAATAACCCGATGAGCAGTAATCAATACGTTGGTGCCACCATCTGTTATTAGATTTTTAGTGCCTCTACCGGTAATCGTGGCAGTGTTGGTTGTGCCGGGGATACCAAGCACATTTCCCTTTGTGATTGCACTCACCAGACCGTGCTAATTCCAAAGCACTGAATTGTATGCTGGATCATAGGATGGAAAGTTGTCACCTCCTCTCCAAAAACACATGCAGGTCCAATGCAAAAAGAAAGCAAATATGGTGCAATACAGCTTTAAATGGAAATTTCGTGTAATAGCATAAACATACTAACAAAAGTAAAATAAATCAAGCGTTTGACAATAAAAAGTCTCTCAGCTGAATATCAGTCTCTCTCTCTCTAGAGACAATGTCAGTAAAACAGCTTTATAAAAACTAGGGAAAGTTACAACTGGGAAGTCATCATACACAAGCAGTGCAGTCTTATTGGTTAATATGAGGAGAATATTCAAACTCAGCTCTCTGTGTTCCTGAGTTCAATTTCACCCTAGGCATCATCTGCATGGAGTTTGTATGTCCTCCCTGTACTTGTGTGGGTTTCCTCCAGATACTCCGACATCCTACCACAAACATACTTTCCCCCCCCGAAAATTACTAAGTTAATTGTAGCCTGGCTAAACTGACCCTAGTCTGTGTGATTGTAGAGAAACTAGATTGAAAGTATGCCTTTAGAGGGAGTATATGAAGTACAAAACAACAAGGCTGAAGAGCTAACATTCCATCCACATATGTCAGATACTTCAGTCCCAGGGTATGAGCTTCTGTTTAAATACTGGGAAGTGTCTATGTAGGGTAGGTGCCAATGAGTATTAAAATAATGCTTTTAACACAAATTTAAAGTAAATGCTATTTCCCATATCTGCTCATATAGTGGAAGTGACATCACAATGTGAAAGCCTTGAGGGTGTTTACATCCACTCCATGTAACTAAAAACTACATTATCTATAAAGAACTAGAAGACTTATGGGAAGTCATGTATAACAAATCTTATATAACTTGGCTTTCCGATGTAAACTTGCATGCATAACATCCATAGGAGTAGTTAGAAATGATTAATTATTGAATTAAAGTCATTCAATACTCATTGCCAAAATTCTCTACACATCATTATCGAATTAGGCTTTGATACAAATACATCATTTAAGAACTCTGTGTATTTCTTTGTCTGCCGCACAATAAAATGCCTGCGGAGGAAATGACTCAGAATAAGAGTTAGTTTAATCCAGCTTGTGTAGCAAAGCCACATCAAACAATGCACCTGCTAGAAAACAGTATGTTCCACCCACCTGCATGCGCATGGGAGTACAGTGGTTTCCTATCAAACACTGGCATCAATAAATGCAATAAGTCCAGAGTAAACACTGTGTGGTGTACATTGCATAGCAAAGGGCTAATGTCAGTTGCTGGGGGATCTCACGTTTACATTTATCCCATGACAGTATGAAGAGGCCAAACAGAATCAAGCAATATTTGTGGCAACTTTTAAAGCAAGACAAACCCAGATAACCAGAAACAGCTGGATTTCTGATCTTGCAGAAATGTGTCAGAATGGAGGAGTCATTACTGAGTCTACTTTAAGTAAAGTTTTCCTAATGAGAGGACCGATGCAATGGTCAGATAACAGACATCAAGCCAAGCTAGTGAAGCTTTGTCCTATTATATAAAAAGCTAATAAATTTATTAATATCAGCGATCATCACCTGTTTTTTGTCCACCTCTTAAAGAAGTGAGTGAAGCTTGACCGTAGAGGTTTACCCATAACCAGCTGAATGCCTACTGGTAAACTGTGACTGTCCTGCTAAAACTTTCTCAATAAGAATCCTACTTAATAATATAATCAATCAGGGTATTGTATGGTAGTATGCTTCCAAGAAGAAAAAAACATTGCCCCAGAACTGCCTCGTATTTTTCAATACCTTACTTCCAGCTAATCGATTTTGTAACTGTATATTCCCAAGATGTTGGACTCTGGACTTACTAAACCCCATTTGTAATTTTTTCAGACCTCCACTCTACTTTCCCACTGGCTCCGAGGAATAGAAGAGCATCTCATCGCCTTTGTACTTACCAACCAGTAGTGAAATGGAGCTGGAGATCCTACACCTCATGGTGATTTGATCATTCCTCTATTAAAGATGTTCCTCTGTCCCATGTGCAGAATAAAATGTCACGCATTGTTGCACAAGTCACATGCCTTGGACTGTGAACTTGCCATGGACTTTTAGGATGAAAGACATCAGGACGAAACCTGGATGAAATCTGCTAGCAACCCAGGGAACTCCTCTGCATCATCACAACCAGCCTGGGGATTATGACAATGTAATTCTGCTAAAGGATATTATGTTGAAAGGACCATCTTCAGAAAGAGGAAGTTGTGGGATACATCATTTCAATATTTGCAACACTGCAAAATGAAAATAAGAGCTGAATGGCTTAACCCCTTACTTCACCCTTAAACATAGACCTGTAGTTGAACTGGACCCAGAAATTAAGTATTTCAGCCCATTTTACTACCTTTTATCCTGGGAAACATCTCACTTCTCCAGTATCAACTCTACTTCTTTACAGTAAATCTGCCTATTCATGCTTTCTATTGAATGTTTTAGAGATAATGAATTCAAGGCCACTAATTTAATTTGTAGATTTGGGTGGTTTCGTTTTATATGTGCTACAGTAGCTTAACATAATATTTATAACAATATATTACTCATTGATCTCCATACGTTCTCACCTACACTGTTTATAACATCTCCAGTTCCTCTATATTTCCTCAATGCAATAAAGTCCCCGGCTGCGCCATGAAACCTGTGTTAGGTGACCCGTGTATTTTTCCCTGTAAATGATGTGGTTATTATACACAACTCCCACCTACAACCCTTTTCAGGGCTGGGGTTAGGGTGAAAACTAAGCAACTTCTCAGGAACAGCAGTAGTTAGAGGGGCCCCTGCTGCAAGGAGACCCCATCTGTTAACTATCTCTGCTTGGCACTGGCCTGACAAACATTTCAGCATACAGGAGTCCACAATTAGTATGCCCAGGGCTCCAATCCTCTGACACCTCTCCAAACCCCCTCCCTATATAACTACATTTCCACAAAGCTACTCCCCTCTATACATCCCCTCCCTGTATCTCCAGGTACTTCCTTACACAACCCCTTTCTTACTGCTCAAAACAATTCCACCAATAACAGCTCCTGTTACATCATTAAATGGGTCACCAAATGACCTCTTCCTGTAAACCCCACTATCTGCTCCATTTAAATGTACATGTGACTACTCCTATTGATTAGATCCCTGATCACTGCTTATTCCTTCTTCTTTCTCCTGCTTTATGATGAAACTTACTCGCTTTCTTGCAGAGATCCGAGATAAAGCGCGGAATCCCACCTTCTTAAAATCCCCTCTTCCCCCATCCCTCTTTCTTTTTTTGATTGCTTTTGTTTTTGTTTAAGCCGATGAGAGCGATGAGTCACAAACCCCAAACGTGTGCTTGTGACAAGCAGATCTGGGGAGGAGAAATCAGCGCTTTTTTACAAGTAACAGTGACTCACAATTATGAGTACAAAATGCATCTGTGAAAAACAGATACGAATGAGTCATTGCTCTGCCTCTTGTGCAGCGTTAATAGGTTTAAAGTAAAGAATCTTCATCTTCAACAACTGTGGAACCATTTTCTCTAATCTGGTGAATTTAGTAAATATGGCGGTTGGTATATTAATAGACTGCAAGGAAAAGACCCATTCATAGACACCAATCACACTAAAGATCCAGGGGGTAATTCAGGAAAGTGCGAACTTACCTGGCGATCTTTCGATTCACCCTCGCCGAGATTGGTATGTGCGCCCTGCTCTCCCTCACGCGGGAGATCAGCGAACCCTTTAAAAGTATTCCAGTCTCACGAGGCGACTCGAGTGGTCGCGAGGTGATCTAAAGTACCTTTAAAGTGTTCGCTGATCTCTGCGTGCAGGAGAGCAGGGAGCGCAAACCATTCTCGGCGAGATGAATCGAAGGATCACCAGGTAAGTTCACACTTTCCTGAATTACCCCCCCAATCACAACTACAGAAGCATAGAGAAACCAGTAAACGGCTAATGCAAATATGATATCTGGACTCCAAGGGGGTTATTCACTAAGGTGCGAATTCGACTGTCGAATTCACAAACAGCGGATTCCCATAGTAAATCTGCTACAATTTCCCCATTGTAAAGTCACGACAATTTTTTAAAGTTAAGATTGCGACAATTTTCCCATAATAAAGTCGTGACTGTGACAATATTTTTATTATAAAGACTCGACTGCGGCAGTAGCAGCCTATTGTGACTGTCTTTATCTGGAGAATTCGCACCAACACGCAACAATTTGAACTTTAGTGAATAACCCCCCAACTGCTTGATATTGTTAAATAAGTCCTGGCTTCTGCAACTGGCAACTAAACATGCCTTTGTAATAAATCTAATTGATTGAGTGAAAGAATGTGTGGGATTCAAGGTAATGAAGGAATCTTTCAACTTACACATCACTTTATTAATAAATAAGCCTGTAATCAATCAATAACCGCATTTGTAGCACATTTTATATTAATTTATTAAGCCAAATACTTTGGCCTGACATGTAAAAAGCATCTAGTTCAGCTGATTATCCTGCAATGTTGATCCAGAGCCAAGAATCCATAACGAACACAACCAATTATCCTCATCTTAAGGAAAGATTCTACAGAAAGAAAATTCCTGCCGAATTTGTACAATTGCAAATTATGTAATTAAAGTAAAAATGGAGCATTTTTATATTTGGTATTAACGTCTACCTAAAGCAGCGGTTCTAAACATGGGGGTCAAACGACACTCTCACAGGGGTCGCCGAACACGCTGTAAATCCAGAAGTGAGCGCAGGTCCCCTTTTATAGGAGTGCCTGCGTGTGACGTCACGGCCAAACATCATGACGCGACAACATTTGGCTGCGACATCATCACATGATGCGGTGATGTCACCAAACGGAGGCCAGCATCTTGACGTCATCGTGGGGGTTGCCGGTAAAGGTAGGTTGGGAACTACTAATCTAAAGGATCAGGATCGTAGCAGCTCAATTCAAAAATTGAGATTGACCGCTTAAATTGAAACACAAGAACTGTAATGGAAATAGCTGTACATCCAGCTAAATATTCCTCTGCTGCGTTCACAGTTGCCAGCAGTTACTTACTGAGCCAATTTGAGTCCTTTAGACTGAATGAACAGTTTTTCTTCCTATTCTTATAATTAGAAAAGTGATTCATCTCTTAGCATCACTTATGGTGACTCTTCAAAGTAAAAAAAAAATAAAAAATCACTCAATCTAATTAGCTTTTTTTAACCACACTACTAAAATATCACCTATGTAGCGTAGGCCTCAATGAAATTACCATGGTACAATGTTTTTTCAGACAGGGTTTAATATTAATTTAACAGCACAACACATTCAATGACTCTGCAAAGAAGATGATTTATCCCGAGAGCTTTCCATTCTTTGATTCTTCCTAATTTAGACATATTTTTCATATATAAATGTCCCTTTATTTGTCTCCTAAAGTCGTTGCTAACATCTGCAGCAAACAGACATGTGAACTGGTGGATTGCTACATCCCCAAAATAAACAATTTGACACTCTCCATGAAGCCTTCAAAACCTGCCAACAGAAAGAAGACATTAACAGGAACCAAAGTAGGTTCTCATGTTTCCCTTGGTTATTCTAACCCTACAGAACCTTACTAGTGGTGTCATTCCAAGCAGACCAAATTGTTTTCTGTTAATGACCTTTTGTAGCACAACATCAGATAAGAAAAAAATTCACTGCAAATTCGGAGGTGACCTAAGGACATGGTCTGTCAATGAGATATAAATCAGAGATTTCTGCCTGCAGAAATCTGGAAAACATGGTCCAATTCTGGTATGCGCAGATGTATATTCTATATCTGGCATCTGCCCACTATTATTTTAACTTTACAAAATATATCAGCACCCTATTAAAAACAGGAAACTCCCCGCAAGAAGGAAATTTCAATAGAAAAAACCAATTAAATTAAAAAAAAACATTTAAAAATGACTGTGCCAAAGCTTAAGAAATTATTTCCATCTATTTATTTATCTGTATAAGGACAGAGAATTCACAGTTATTCCCCCCATTTTGACTGTTTTTATCTAAATCTTTTACCAATTTTTTTCACTCCTTTAGTCTATTTCAGTTTCTTATGAATATAAAGGGATTACAACAAGAAATTGTAATCTGGTGAAAAACAGTAAAATTCTGAAGGAAAAAAAAACCTCACTTGTTCTGCTCAAACAATGGAATCATTAGAAAACATTACGGATATTATTTCTAACATTAAAGGTGAGGGCCAGGACTTTGAGTAGACAACGTAGGCAGCCATCTTTGGTGCTATCAAATGAAGTTGAGAAGAGGGTGCTAATCAGAAGGGAACTGCAGAATTATTTCTGCATGAAGAGCTTCCTTTCTAATTCGGTCTATGACTTCTCCTTTAACTGAGTGATATAACTTGAAATCTTCCATTTTGCAAAATACCCATTTCTAATACAGGAAACACAACTAATCTCACCTTGTGGTACGTTATAAAATTCATTCCGCAGCCTTTTCCCTTCCTGATATCCTGCATAGCATTTTCCTCCGCTTCTGGTAAACACAAACCCCAGCTCGGCATGATTAATGGGGGCTGCAGTGTTAATAACTATTAATGCTGTTACCTATAGCTTTGTTTCTCAACCATTGGTACCATGCACTGGGCTATGGATGTACATTTAGGGGTGCACATTAAAGACTTGTAAATATTAATAATACTTTTTGTATTAATTCAAGGTTAGGTTGAACTATAATTTAAACTGGATAAATAAAGAATAGTTGAATGAAAAATGTTGAGAAACTTTTGATCCACAGGATTGTCCTGTGGTCACCACAAGATAGACTCTTATTTTGCTACTAAAGCAATATAGAGGAGATATATCAGTCTAACCAAAAGGGGCACTAATCCACAAGGACCATGATCAGCCTCGCTCCCTCCACCAAGCCAAAGATGACCACAGCTAGAGCACACGTGATGTGGGCACAAGGGAAGGTGGTCAAACCACTGGTCTCAGTAAAATTGGAATTTAAATCTAACTATAACATACAACATAATGCAACAGTTGTTTTACATTCTTCTACAGATCATTAAGATGTGTACATTAGCATTATCTTGACAAGCTGAAATTGATATAGTCATTAGTGTGCTAGGAAATTACCCACTTTTCCGTTATCTGATGACAAGTGAAAGACTCCAGAATAAGAGAAACTCATCTGGAATTTTACTATAGTTAAAATTAAATCAGACTAAGCTGTGTAAACACTGTGCACTTACCTAATAGTCTATAGACTATTCCACCCCTGATCATTAAAGCAGGGTTTGTAATTATTGAGTTGTTTAACCACAAGACTCTTGTAAGTGTTTACGCAATGTCTTTATTAATTACTTTAGCTTACTACTGGTTGTAAGTAACGTATCGTTCTAATGCAGGATGTTAATTTAATGTTTTTGTAGGTAATAGACCTTTCACATAAACATTTTACTGTACTGATTTCCATATGAGCCAACTAAAAGACTGTAGGGGATATTTATAAAAAGTTGAAAAGTTTTTCGACTCTGTAAAGATGATGAAATATCGTTGATATAGTGATATCACATTTATTCGCCAATTGATAAAGCAAAAATTGTTTGCCTGCTTTAGGCAGTTGAAAACTCATTATTTCCAATGGGGCGACGTCCAGTCATTGCCACAGTCAGATGAGGTTTTTTTTTTCGTCAAAATGAGACTGTCAATATCAATCGGCAACGAAAGGGGAACCGCACTGAAAACAGCTAAAAATTATGCTGATTCCGACGGGACAATATCAATCAATATTGATCTCCACCAATCTATGGTTTATTGGTCCTTTAAAAATCCACGGAATCAAAATGTTCAGCGAATAGAAAAACAGCATTGAAAAATAGGTCAAATTGACCTGTATAAAATTTCCCTTCAATAAGCTATCATCTGGCCTGCAGATGCACACAGCATGAGATGAAACTACAGCCCACTTACACAAAATCATTCATTCTGCTTGATAATAACCCATGCTAAACTTCTTTTAATGTAAAACGTACTGACAAGGCACATCTGAACCGTATACACAACCTGTCCGCAAGTCAGTGCAGCATACTCTACAAATCACAGTTACATTTTCTCCCACTTATTATCGAGGTTTATAATATATGTAGATAAGCACAAAACTTAATTTTCAACCTTCATTTATAATGCTGAATGATTTATATTCACAGTACAGTGCTCAGTTCATTTCCCCTTTGCACTGTGTCTGTCCAATCAGCAGTAGCAGGGACTAGGAACATTCTAATCAGCCTAGGCAGTAATAAACTGTAAAATGAAAGGGTTACAGTCATTCCTTATTCCAATGTTTTATAAGATGCACCTATATTTATAATCAATTTCATTTACAAACATGGATAATACAGCATAAATATGTATTAAATGCATATTCATGCCGAGGGTTTAGTGCTCCCTTAAATACTATAGTCTGCATTCGTATGTCTTGTTTTTTTTAAATTAAAGTGAACCTGTCACCTCAAAACTGTAATACTAATTTAGGTTGTACTAATGAAATAAACGTTTTTGTAAATATATATATGCATTTCAAAAAATTTGCCTTTATACAGCGTTTCTCTCTGTCATCTTCCCTGTCAGCCTGACTTTTCTCTCCCGAGCCAGGTTGAGCGGGGCTAAATGATGATTGACATTATAGCTCCTCCAATCAGATCCCAGCTATATCATGATTTAAGGGATCTGATTGGAAGCGCTATAATGTCAATTATCATTTAGCCCCGCCCAACCCGACTCGGGAGAGAAAAGTCGGGCAGACAGGGAAGATGACCGAGAGAAACGTTGTATAAAGGTACATTTTTTGAAATACATATATATTTACAGAAATGTTTATTTCATTAGTACAACCTAAATTAGTATTAGTTTTGAGGTGACGGGTGCCCTTTAAAATTGAAATAATTTCATATACGAGTTTCACATATATGACAAAACCACATACAACAAAGAAGACCACCAGGCAGCAAAGCTTACAGTCTAATTGATGCTGTTGCTACTATGCTTGGAGAAGAGTCCAGTCCGGTTTTATTGGTCCTTGGTTTGCCCAGGCTAATCTGTGCAGGATCATTTCAAACCTGGTGTAAAGGGAAGGGATATGTTCTGTGGCTGATGGGGGGCATACTTCTCTCCACTGCACCTTGTCCATCTTTTTCAGAACATGCATTGCTTGGTTTGTTTGGGGGCAAGGCTTATATCATGTGGGCAGTTTTAATTTGGTTTAAAGACCGTAACTGGTAATATGGTGTTCCTGCTTATAATGTCTATGCCACTGCAGCTCTGTGTGGGCGTAAAGAATGACATAACTGAGGTTTAACCACTTCTTTCCTTTGATTCCTTTGACTACAAAGAGAGGCATGTTATTTTATACATCACAATTTGTCAAAGAATCTGATATATATATCATCATTACAAATCAGTGGTTAGCATTCGCAGTTATCATCAATAGCTTTATGCTATTTAAGCCCTTTATGGCTTGTATCTTCATTTTACAACATACAGTATATGTGATATAATTTGTACAGACTATTTTATTATAGGTAGCTATTAATAGTAATGGGGGAATGCACCGTAATCCAGCTTGATTATGTGTTTGTGAAGTTTCACACATGTTGCATTTATTGACACTGCCTGCTTGTGGGCTTGATTAATGTTTGCAGCAAATAGTCCAGATCTGCTAATCTGTTTTGTTTTTTAAGTGGAACCAATGCACAGACATCATGGGTGAGGAGTATGTACTTTCCCCCACAGTTGTCCC
>WMED01027062.1:0-10696 GCA_019650415.1 Pipa parva | reverse complement strand
TCTGGGTTTATTTTATACCCTGATATTTTTTGGAAGATTTGAAAAGCTTCTGTGATTGCCAGTATTGCTTGTTGGGGGTTGGATATTACGAGTAGTAAGTCATCAGCGAAGGCCAATGTTTTAATTTCTTGATCACCAATACGAATGCCTTGATAGGTGGTCATGTTCTGTAAGTGGCGTATAAAGGGATCTAGTGCTAAGTTAAAGAGAAGGGGGGGAAAGAGGGCATCCTTGTCTTGTGAGAGGCAAGTCAGGAGTTTCTTAACCGCTATTTTGCTTGACAATAAGTAAATAGGGCTTTCCTTATAGACAGGGTTTACACAACTTTTAACCCCTGTATCAATTTTTTAGGCCACAAGCAGAGCATTTACTGAACTGTTTACATGTATACCACAGAGCAGGTTGCAACAATTGAAGCAATCTTTAAAAAATAAGTAAATTTTCTTAATAAATCACATTTGTTAAGTCAGCCTATATGCCAGCAACATAATAAACCCATAATCTTACCCCTCCATGCCACTCATTTATTATTTCTGCTTCTTCTGCATACATTATTTCATGACAGCCTTTGTAGCATTTCTGCTCCAGCCCCTGCTGAAAATTTTTTTGTCCTGGGTACTGACCTCTTACAGAGTATGTGTGAAAAACAGCATTTAGTATATGCATCATTGATATTCACAGTTTAACAGACCACGTAACATGCCCCAACCAAAAAACACCATGTGTGATAAAGTCTCAGGGATTGTTAACATATCAATAATGATCCAACTTGGCGGCCATGAGATACTAGCACCAGCATTTCTATAAGTTCTATAAGATAGCACTAGATCTCCAAGGTACATGCATCAACAAAATTGTTCGTACCCTTCCATTAAAGAAAGAAAAACCCACAATGGTCACTAAAATTAATTAAAACAAACAAAAGTATTAATACATTTAAATTTACTGATAATCAACTAATGAAAATCAGAAATTGCTTTTAAATTATGATTCAACAGAATAATTTTAAAAAATAAACTAACAAAATTGGTCTGGACAAAAATATTGGTACCCCTAGAAAATAAATGAAAATAATTTGACCATAGGAACATGTTAAACTAGGGTGGGTCCTACAATTAGCATGACAAGTATTAAAATTGTAATCAGTAATTCTGGGTATTTAAAAAGGTAGACACTCTGCTGTTCGGTATCATGGTGTGTACCATACTCCAAATGGACCAAAGAAAGCTATGAAGAGAGTTGTTAGATTTGATTAGAAGAAAATTCATAGACAAACATGTTTAAGGTATAGTCTATAAGACCATCTTCAGTTTGATGTTCCTGATTCTACAGTTGCACAAATTATTGAAAATCTTAAGGTCTGCAGGACTGTTGCCAAAAAGTGACTTCTTTGCTATGGGATATGGCTAGTGAATAGTAACCAAAGAGCTCAAAACAACTTTTAAAGAGATTTGAAGTGAACTCCAAGGTCAAGGTACATTAGTGTGTCTGTGCCAATGTGGACTTAATGGAAGAAGACTGAGAAAGAAACCACTGCTGAAAGAAAATCAAGGCTTTGCTAAAATGCATATTGGCAAACCAACTGCTGGGATAATGTACTTTGGACAGATGAGGCAAAACTGGAGCTTTTTGACTAATCACATCAGCTCTATGTTCAGAGATGCAAAAAAAAAATAATCATACGAAGAAGAGAACATTGTATCCACTGTGAAACATGGAGGAGGTTTGGTTATGTTTTGAGGCTGCTTTGCTGCATCTGGCACAAGGTGTCTTGAATTTGTGCAGGGTACAATGAAATCTCAAGACTATCAAGGAATTCTGGAGCAAAATGTAGTGCCCATTGTCAGAAAGCTTGGTCTCATTTGCTGGTCATAGGTCCTCCAATAGGAAAACACAGCTAAAAACATCAAAAGATGGCTAAGAGCAAATCATTGGACTATTCTGAAATGGCCTTCCAAGAGCACTGATCTAAATCCTACTGAACATCTGTGGAATGAGCTGAAACATGCAATCAGTAGAAGGCATCTATTAAAATTTGGACAGGTAGAGCAAATTGCTCACAAAAAGGGCACCATCATTTCTGTCTAGACTAGAATCATTCATTTGTTTTTTTAAATTATTCTGTTGCACCACAATTCAAAAGCAATGTCTGATTTTCGGTAAATTTAAATTAATTTCAAATTATTTCAGTGAAATAATATGAAAATAAAATTGCTAATGCTAAGGCGCTGTTGCGATTACACTGCCATTTAGTTCTATGACGGCCTAACTAGCGCAACAAGTGCTGCATTCCCCTTCACTTCCTGTTCTTGTGTGTCTTGGGGGTGAATTGAGCAAACACAGTCACAATTTTACAACAGAAAACTGCTACTTCGCTGGCTCTATTCTCCCCAAAACACACAAGAACAGGAAATGAAGATGATTGCAGAGCTTCAATTTATGCAGAAATCTGCAAATTATACAGAGCAGAAAGAATCTGTTAAGTATAAAACACCTACTGGTATTTTCTCCCTCCCCCTTAGGCAGGGCTGGCATTAGGGGGTGAAACTGGGCAATTGCCCAGGGCCCTGAATCCAAGGGAGGACCCCACAGTGCTCAGTAAAGCTCTTCTGCAGAGTTATGTAGAGTTTGAGGAGAATAAAACTTTGTAACTGAGAATAGAGCTTGGTAACTGTACAGAAAGCAGTGGGGCCCCCTTGGAGTTGGTTCCCTCGATTTGCCCAGGGCTCCAGTTTCATTAAAACTGGATCTGCCCTTAGGAATCACCCCTAGAATAAACAAGCCTTTAGTTCTCCTTTAAATTGATCTATATAATCAATAATCATTTTGCACTTGGTTAAAAACAAGGGCTCATAGTAGATTTCAAGCATTTCAAATGGGATAAATAATCAAATGTATTTTATACAGAATGCCTTCTTCCTATACCAAAGCAGGCTTCCCATCTCCTGTTAAATGGCAGCTACTGATGATGTTTTACACAGAGGGAGGTAAACAGTGTGAGAATATTGTAAGCACCAGGTGAAATAAACATCGTATACTGTAGACAATGTAATCTGAAAATATAACAGAAAGTAGACTGATACAAAATCATTTCATGTAGCAGATTCCTTCTATGAACTATTCCCGAAATTACTGTACTGATATTGAGAAATATTATATCTACCAAAGTATTCATATTGAAATCATAGACACTGATTGAATTATGAAGATAAATGATATAATGTAAGGAAAGCATTATACTTTAGAAATAATGTGACTTTAAATCACTTCCAAGATGTTATAAAGGGAGCTGAGGAATATATATCAGCATGAAGAAAAGGTCATTGTAAATTATGAATTATTTTATTAAACAATGACAGTCTTTGGTTCAGGAATAATATCTCATTTGTGTATTCAAAGTCAGAAATGCATTTCATTTATTTCGCCACATAAATGAAAACTGTTTTCTGTTTGTTTTGTTTATATTTCTTGAAATTAGGTTGTGTTTAGTGGATATGTTTCATTTTCCTGACAACTTTCACTCCTGGGATAACCAAACAGCAGGATATCTGTGTGAATAAAACTGTGTCTTGAGAGCAGGCTTCGAAACCATTGTTATAAATGCTGAAAAAGTGAAATGGTCCAATGTTAGGAAAAATAATGTGGCATATACTAAACCACTTTGAGGTTACTCAGCAGTATCAAATTAATATGCTACACTTATATATACAGAACCAGGTGATTTTTTTTTTTTAAATTGCACAATTCAAATAATAATATGCTGACTGTAAAGTTGTAAACAGTTACATTGTTCCCACCTGCTCGATACATGAGGCTTTACTCTTATGGGATGCTGGGAGTTGTAGTTCAGGGACAACTAAAAAAAAAAAACCTCATGTTAAAGATCCTTGGTTAATCTATAACCCAAAGAAAGTCACTATGCCACAGTAATAAATAAAAATTCCTAAGCAGTAGTGTTAGTTCACAGATACTATTCTAGCAGATATGTACATGTTCTGCAATTCTCCATGTGGACATTCACATGGTTCTGGTCTGTATCAGCACATTAGGCATACTGAAACCAAGTCCTGATGGCAGCTACAAAGTCGCAGATATCATTACCAATAGGCTGACAATATTATTTGGTAATAGTTGCTGCGACCCCCACAATGACCCCCAACACACACAATGGTATAGGATGCTTACTGTCAATAAAAGGCGACCTAAGACGGACATCCATCTCTTCCTTTCTCTTACTACAACTCTCTGGCATTGTCCTAGCCCTTGAAAAGTAAGGACAAGGGAAGCACCCCATACTCCCCTCAGAGCTACTAGTGGGCCGAGCCTGGCATGCTCATGCCTATGTCCATTGCAGCTATGCACGTGGGGCATCTCTTGGCCCTTTGATGTGCGACCAGGATCAAGGCCTTTGAAATCTTACACTTAATTTCACATCTTCCCAGGGAACAGTATGTAAGTATGCGAACCCGGTAACCCTAGAAGATGCAGAATCTGTTGTATGTCTTCCCTGGCATCCACTCGGCTAATAAACACCGCATTGCTGGATAAGCCCCCCCCATTACTATGTGCTCCTCGAGCACAGCTATGCCGTCTTCAAGACCCTGCAGTACTACAACTCCCAGCATCCTCTGCACAACAATGTTGCGGAATGATTTGTGGGAATCGTGCATTTCAGCCACTGCCGGTAGACGAGCTGAGAGCAGATGATTTATTTTATTTTAGGACCGGAATCCAGTGGTTGTAATTCCTGGACCGCACCGTGCTTTGCATTCATTAGGCAGTCAGATTAGATGCCGAAGATTCGCCTGCTTCCGTTTAATGGGGAGTTACCATAGCAACCCAGCCTAGCTGCTATTACCTCACTAAATCGCGCCGCTACAGAGCCCCTGTCGCGTTTTGGTTAGATCAGTGCGCGCGGCGGCAGGGCTGAGGTGGCGAAATAGTCCCAATGGAGGGTAGCTCTCTGGCAGCTTTAGCAGTGCTGCTGGCACTATTTGCTCGTTGGGCAGTGTCCCTTGGTCCATACTCAGGTAATACTGCTATCTAAGTATAAACAGTATCTTCCATTCCTCTGACCTGTCTAAGCTACATATGGAGGGTATCAGAGCTACAGTGTCCTTTCTGGAAATACAATGAAGTGACTGAGGGGACGTCTAACTGTGATGGGAAGGTGACAGTCTCACTTCTAGGTTACATTTATAATAAATGAAACTAATTGTGCCCTGGCTTATTTCCTTAGTAATGTCACTCTACTTCCCAGTGAATCAGTTTCTCACATCTTCTCTAGTTGTGGAAATGAATATAAACACACAATCAAATTATTCTCAGTGCCAGTCACTGGAATGTAATAATCCCAAAAAAATAGTAGGGGACAAGCTGTCTTTCCTAATCAAGGAAAAGTTTTTTTTCACCATTCCTGGGGAACATTTTCTGTAAACTAATAGTTTATCAAATTAGATTAGTTTAAAGCGGCTGAACACAGAAGCATTGGTATTTTAATCTCGCATACATATTTGAATCTGATGCTGGCCATGCACATTATAGTTTTTTAGAAGCGTTCATGAAGATTCATTCCTAATGACAGACCACCTTGCATATTGTTGAGTAGAAGAGACTGCTTGATCCAAACCAAAAGTGCTAGATAAATGTTGAAGTGTTTTTTCCATCATGTTGGAAAATCAATTTAACAGAGAAAGAGGAAATGTCTTGCTCCAGGTTTAGAATCTTTATCAAGGCATATTATTGCATATATGCAAAATATGATAAAGTGTAAATGGAATGCATATTTCTTCTTTAATCACACAAAGTTAACAACAACAACAACAAAAAAGGAAAAAAACTAAAATTTCTCCCACTTTTTGTTAAATATCCCCCAGTGTTCCCAAAGGCAGTTGGTCAGACAGGATCCATGCAAACATGGTACCAGTTTGAAAGCATCCTAAAACTTCTGATTTGTGCTTTTACCTTGATATTTGTGCAGAATACTTTTTAAAAGCAACTGCAGCATTTAATGGAGAGCGAAAGAGTGTGAATATCCACATTGTTCACTATCTGTCTGTTTCTCTGTTGAAGTATAATTTGACAATCTGCTTGATAGAGGAAAGATAGCTTTCTGATTATTTGTTACAGATTACAACATTGGTGTAAATTTGTAATTATGTTTGTGAATGTTCTTATGAATTTTGTTGCGGAGTGTTGATATCCTAATATAGAATGGGTTTTATGTGCGACCAAATTTTACTTTATGGGTTTGAGTTGCAAAATGTATATTATTTTAGTCTATCTTTTACTTAGAATTTATGAAAGATTAATGTAAAAAATACAGATCTAGAAGATTTACAACTGCTAATCAGTACTGTCCTAAAGGGGCACTATAGTGCCAATATAACTGCACACATACATATAAAACTCCTTTATTGTAAGCCAATTGCTGACAGAAATAGTTTTAAAAAAATTCAGGGAAGAAATAATACTTGCTGTTTGTTTCCCTTAATTAGTTTTCATGAGAGTTGATATTTTCCCCTCCCTAACCTTTCTGTTCTGCGCGAGAAGAAAAAGCTGCCTGACTGCTATTGGTTAAGCAGTGTCCTGACCTTTTGGGTGCATAAATTAAATTTGTTTATGGTTTGAAATGCAGGAGGTTACAGAGGGAAAGCTAACTTGTGCACATGTGCTAAGTAGTAAGTAGGACAATATCCAGGGAATGTACCTTTTCCTGGAAACCTGGCCGGTACTCATCACACACATTTCCTGGTGTTTGGTGCTGGAGTTTTGAAAAGCTGCTTAATCAAACATTCTCCTTCACATGAAACAACTACTGGAGAGAAACACTTCTCACTAAGGTATAGTACTGCATATATGAAGATGTAATTTGAATATAGTTCCTCTTTAATTTTTATATTGAATTTTGTAGTCGAGGCATATCCAAAAATTGTTCTTTTAATTTGCCTGCAATGCACAACTTACATAATGAAAAGACTAAACTGAATAGGTTGTTTACAGGTTTTGTGGTATGAGATTTAGGTGCTTATTCATAAAAGTCTGAGCAGTTGTGTAAAGATCTGGATTCACATTAATTTGCAGCTTTCCAAATGTCACATATTAAGCAAACTCTGCAATGCAATTTGCAGCTTTGTTGCATTCACCAGTTTTAATTTGCTTGAATAAAGTGGTAAATTAGGGGCTGATGTCAGGCCTGCTACTGTCTGACTGACTACACCAAACTCTGCAGTAGACGGCTACTGATGATGTTCGCTTCTTTGCTATGGGAATAGTATGTTTAGACAATAAGAAGTAGAAAATTTGCAGCGATTGAAGCATAGAAACCTAGAGTAATGACAATTCACTTCATTGGTTGAATTCACAATTTGATGAATAAGCTCCTTGAATTTTAAAAGTTAAAATTGTTCCTCATATCAGACTTTATCAACTTACCCCTGGAGGATGCAATAGCAAGTGATTTGAAATCCATTTTCCTTTTAATGAAGAAATATTGGATGATTTTTTTTAATGTTATATATTTTCACTCTGCAAATTTGTAATAAATATTGTATATATGAAATCACCATTACAAAATGTAAAGGTGTATGAATGACATAAGATTTTCCAACACTGCCTTTTATTACATGTTTAAAGTGTGTGCTTACTTTATTCACACAGTAACTTATGTATTGTACTTCTGTTGTGTCTGGTGCTGAAGGCACTAATGTAATAATGATATATTTAATCGCTTTTGAAGTCTTTTACATTACATACATTTTAAGTGCAATGTGTGTATACGCCTGCTCTTACCTTGTCTCTCTAGCTTGAATAATCTTTTTTGTGCTGCTTTTAACTCGATGAAACATACATTTTGCATGCATAGGTTTTTTAAACACTTTTGTGTAGTATACATGGTATCTGCATTTCATCCATTTACAGTTAATTATTTTCTTTAAAAAGAACAGTAAAGGCTAATGCCTTTGCAGTTATTTCAATATTTATCCCAAAATAATATATTTTTTAATTTACTTGTCATAGTTTTTTTTCCCCCAGCTGTTATTTAACGGGTAACACGCATTTTCTTGGTAACTGAGCACCTTGCTTTTATACCACAAAACAGGCTACAACAATGAAAACAATTTTTAAATGTTACTGGTACTCTCTCCTAGATGAATGCTTGTCCAATAGCATATGATATAATAACCATAATCAAGAGGAAAAAGCATGAAAAAAACATAACAGTATATTGTAAAAATGTTGTTTTAGGAAAATATTGAAATAACAAAAGTTTGGCCATGACATTGTTGCACGTTTTCTGCAAATTAAAAAAAAATCTGTTTAAAACAAGATAGGGAAGTAAATAATAATAACTGCTGTTTAAAGCAACATTTATATTGAAAGCAAACAGGTGCAAGCCCATGCCAGCCATAGTACTGTCTCAACACTGAAGGACATGCTTGGCTTCATAAAAGACATTCTATAATGTCATAGGTTCCATGAATAAATGATTTACTGCTGGTAGAACTACCACTGACTGCAGTTTCCATAAGTTAAAATATCATTTCTTCTCAACAGCACAAAGGAGCTTCTTCAAACTTCACACTCTCTGTCTTTCAAAAGATTGTGAAGGAGTATAATATACATTAAACATTCTTTTTGCCAAAATTCCTCTGTGCATTTTAAAAGAACTAAGACCAATATATTTTCTAGACCCTTCCTCTGTTACCATGTGATTTTTGTTGCCTGGATGGAGAAAGTTAAGATGTCTACGATACTTGTGCAATATTTTACAGCTGATGCCTTTCATGGTTCTGTGGTAATGGTAGCCATACTATTTCAGAATGCAATGTATCAAATGTAGTGTATGTAGCACATGCCTAAGTGGAGACATGGGCCTTCGCAAAAACTGTATATTTAGATTCCAGTTTCACCATTTTAACATGCCTGTTTATTTTATTTGAGTTTGCAAACATTATTTTTTTTGTAGAAATTACCCAACAAGTGTTTGATTATCATACTTTCTATTTGTCTGCTAGTTTTTCATTTTAAATTTGCTTTACTGTCCTATAATATACAGGTTCTCCCCGGGTCTGAGATGTGTAATGTAGTTTCTAATAAAGCGCACGTCCCTTCGTTGGAGAACCGTGAAATCTCCCAAAAATATGCTCACAATCATAGAAAGGAAGAAACCACGCACATGCAGCTGTGCTGCAAACCTTTATTGGGTAAAAGTGTAAACACTACATGTTTCGAGCATCCTGCCCTTTATAAGGATAAAGGGCAGGATGCCCGAAACATGTAGTGTTTTTACTTTTAAAGGTTTTTTTAAAGGGGTTGCAGCACAGCTACGTTTGCGTAGTTTCTTCCTTTCTATGATTGTTTTACTGTCCATTAGGAGAACTACATAGCCTGTATATATATATATCGCCTCGTTTTAGTTTAGAATAAGAGCCTTATCCATGGATGTTTTTCCACCTCTACCGGCTTCTTCAGGAAGGAATCAGTCCTCTTCTCCAGCATGATTATAATGGCAGGGCCAGAACCTGTCACTCTTCCTGTCCTGCACTGCTGATGGGTGACTGTACAGAAGTGCCATCATAAATACATACATACATACATGATTGCATCAATGCAGGCTTTAGTTTGTCTCTAAGCCAATACTTATACTCTCTTATGAAAATGTTGTGCTTGTATTATTATTATTTGTCCCCTTATTTTAAAGCATAATCTTCTCCAAATCCGTTCACATCAAATGTAACTATTTATGTATTGCTTACAGTGAAAAGTGCGCTATTTATAGGTGATGTAATAGTTTTTTTTATGTTTTACCATTGACACTTTCAAGCATGAAAAAAATGCATTTACTGCACACAAAAAAACACTTCATATTTCAGAGGCATTATATACATACTGTAAATATTATCATTTGTTTTTTTTATTAATTTTTTTTTTTCATTTTCTTTTATTAGGAGCCCATAAGCCACCAATGTTTGGAGACTATGAAGCTCAAAGACACTGGCAAGAAATAACATTCAATTTACCAGTTAAGCAATGGTATGTGTCTATGAAGCTGCTTTCATTCTGGCAACAAATCAATCCATAAGGAAAACAATGCAAGGTTATTTTCTTGCATGTATTTGTGCATATATATTATTTACTTTACTTAAAAATGTAAACATTATGGGCATGTGTGATGATCCTTACACAATACACAGAATTGACAAATTCCACAACTTGCATTTGAGGTAATTTCTGTGTTATTGATTCTTGTAACCTTTATTCCTTAAAATAAATCAACTTTTTATGTTTAGTCATGAAACTGATATTAAAAAGCTGAATAAGTTGCAGTTACTATGGATTGTTTAAATCTGTGTAAGTATGCATTGGAAAATAACATTGCTACTTAGTAATGTTAACCATATACAAATGCAATACATTGGAAATACTCTAAATGTCTGCATATAAAAGACAAAATAATATAAATATGCACTAGTAATCAGTGAAGAACAAAATTTCTCAAGTTTCGCTATGGGGCTATTTTTTTTCCTTCTAGTTAGCAGGTGATGGTTCCAACCAGGACATGCTCAAGATGGACTAATAGTGTACACATATTTGGACTTAAATACAGGGCTATGGAGTCAGTAAGCCAAAGCCAGACTCAGACTCCTCAATTTCCCATGACTCCGACTCCCTCATTCATGCCGCATGTTTAAGA
>WMED01027058.1:0-10697 GCA_019650415.1 Pipa parva | reverse complement strand
TTATTTACGATTTACACAACGTGCCAACTTTTCTGATTTTGGGGTTTGTATTTTGAAAGCTAACTATTTTAGATATATTAGACTGATTTAACCCCTTTCAGTCTATAACTGTTTTACCTGGGAGAACTTGCTTATTAATAAGCTTTTAAGTGAAAGTAAAGCGGAAAACTAGTAGAAATTATAATTACTAAATACAGACTTAATAGTCTATGAGATTGCCATCAGGTAAGTTACTTCTTGCAGGGACTTATTTTCAGCAAGGACTTAAGTTTATCCTTCACGTACACACATGTATACAGTAGCTGTTGTTACTGTGAATGAGCTTACTGTCAATAAATGTTATATTTATTCCTGTCTTATGATTGCCTTCAAATATTGGAAAACTAAAATGCAAAAGCCAATGGGATCACCAGAGTGCAATCAGCGAAAAGCAACAGAGGACTCTGGAAGATCATTAAAGATTATTCATTCTATTGATCTGCAATGGTTCTGCTTTGCTGTCTCAAGGACTGATTCTCCGCTGTGTATATATTGTAGGAGGTTTTTTTTAAAAACGTAGAAATCAGTGTCCCCTCACAGTTTGTGTTCAGAGGTTAAAGCTGCTTTCTTATTTTTAACTCGCATCAATACAAGGTCATCAGTCCCTCTGGATCAGTCCAGTGGAAATTGACATGATAAGTGTTTTTTTTATCTCTAGGCTAATTCTTTGACTTTGGTGTGTTGTTGACTATGTCTATAGGTAACCAGTGAAAATATTGCACTTGGGTACTGTGTGTGTACGGGCAATCTAACAGGATGCACTCTTTCCCTATGTTAGAACAAATAAATATGAACCATTGGTGGAATCAGCATAGTGGATAGAGAATTAGTTCCCTATTTAGGCCCATAGGAGAGTATTCGAGATATATTTGTTTCACTTTCTGTAGCTTTATGTGTGGGACCAATGATAACTATGCAACCATTCTACATGGAATAAAGTGGAGTGCTCAAGAACTGGTCTAATAACAATATCTGTAACCTAAATTCCTTGGCAGTAAACAGACATAGTTATGTAAAAGGCTCAAGGCATCTTGGAAAGGCAGTAGGCTTGGTAAGATCTGGCTAGTAATCCTGGGATGAGTGAGCGCATATTCTGCAAATAAAAATACAGTAGATACAGCTTTTCACTACTAGGTTAAGTGACCCAAGAAAACAAAATTGAAAATTAGAATGCTATTTTTTGTTATTATTCTTTTGATTCTGAGGCTTTGGCATATATACCCCAATACTGGGACAGTCCCATTAGCATCTTCATAGCACTGACCCACATCTCCTGATGGAACTTAGACAGGGGATGTCTCTCTGCTTCCTTTCATTTAATGCATTAATAATTTGCTAGATTAATTGTTCAGGGTTGTAGCAGGGTTGCCATCAGAAATCACTTCTCACTACTTATTGTGACAGCTGATTTTTTTACACATTTCATTTTTACTGAACTACCCATTTACTTTTGTCAGTGGCCAATAGGCTATCAGGTGCATTAGACAATACTCAGAAGAACAGATGGGACTGGCTGACTGGACACCCTTAGCTGATTTTGCCAGTATATTCTCTATGTGATGAAGAAGGAAGAGAACTACCACAATAAATTATGAGCATTATCAGGTGAATAGTAGTGATGGCGCACTGAAGTGATTTTGGCATTAAAGTAAAATGACATCAACTTCACATGGATCTGTGTAAAGAAGCCAGGGTCACCATAACTGCCTCTTTCTGTATTAACCACTAATTATTGATAATATGTATAAATAACTATAAGAAAGGGCAATGGCACCATTTTGTAGTGTTCTGGACACCAGTATTGCTCCCTTATAGGTGGCATAGTGACTACGGTAAATTTGTCTGCAATTAAACTTGAACAAGGTGCAAGGTGACATAGATGTATCATTCACTTATATACAATTAGTGGGATATGGTGAGAATGACGTCACTGGACTTCTCTGGGGAATTCACAGCACTCCACATGACTTTGCATCCTATTTCTATTCAACTGACTTTGCCACACTATGCATGTGACAGCATCCACAGCAATCCTCGTGTTCAACAAATCTATCTGCAGCTTCATAAATAAGGAGAAATGAATTTGTGACTATTTTAACAATGCGTCTCAAATTGTTGAGAAGGGAATTACAAGGGAATTCAGACTTTATTCAACAGAACCCTATGATGGCTACAAATTTGTGGTGAATTGACATGATATGGTGTGTAAATAAGCTACTGTATTTTCTATGAGCAAATGTATACCTATTTTGAAAATTCAGAACTTAATAAATTCCTCCTCTTTATATTCAAGGGATGTTGTGGTTGAAAGGTCAATAGCAAGCTGAGAGAAATGTGAACTTCCCTATTTACCTTATAAGGGACTTATTGACTAAAGGTCAAATAGTCGCGTAAAGCTCTGAATTCGCATCTATTCACCATTTCGCCATGTTTGCTTATTGATCAAACTCTGCGATGTACAGAATACACAATTTGAGCAACTATGATAGTTGCAATCTTACAGAGTTCTTTGCATCACTTTGCATGCTCATGCACAGGAAATTTGACTATTAACTAAATGATGGAGACTGTCGGTGGAGCAAATACAACTAGGTGTACTGCTCTGAATTCACTTATTTCACGTTGCTACATCAGAGTTATTAGGAGGTTGATGGTAGGGCTCCACATTATACTTCTATTTGCTGACTATGCCACTCAACGCATCCAGCAGCGTTCGTTGTTGTCCACTTGTTTGACCAGTCTATTTGCTGGTTAGTCAATAATAAGGAGTTAATTTGCAACTATTTTGGAAATGAAACTCGAATTGCAGTGAGTTGAAATCAACAGGTAAATTCAACCTTTAGTTAATCAGGCCCTTAGTCTTATTTACTTTGGGTCAAGGGTTTACTACGCCTATACCCTTACCATTGGTTTGTCTTGGACTTAATCTTAGCAAATGGAGTTTAATATTTATGAAACTTTTTTGTAATGGTCGGCAACGCTGACTGTTCCTTACCTGACAGGCGGCATCTCGGCGCTCCTTCCTTAGGCGCATGAGCTGCGCCTGTCAGGCCCTTGTAGCATCCAGCGGCGCGCACACAGCCGGTGCGCTCACATGACACAGGAGGTGTCGGGAGCGCTCCCGCTGCGTGCAGTACCGCAGGGCCTATATAAGGCTGGAGAGCTTGGGCATTCAGTGCCTAAGCTTCCAGCTAGATAGGTCCTGACATTTACTAACCTGTAAAGTCAATTATCTGTGCTTTCTGTTCCTAGTGTGTCTCTTCTGTTTAAAGTGACAGTTCATTGTTTGCTCTTTCCAAAGTAGTTCCTGTCCTACCACGAGTTACTTCCAAGTTTGTTCCTGCCTACTCTGATCCCATAGCGTTCCTGCTTCCTGGTGATTCTGGCATTTTTCTGTATTAAAGTGACAGTCCCTTATTGCAGTACAGTATTTCCCAAGTTCGTTCCTGTATCTGCTACAGCATTGTTTGAGTGTGTTCCTGTGTCTAATACAGTATCTGGTCAGCACTAGCAACTACCTTGGAGGGTATGCTCGGGGGTCGCGACCTGGAGGTCCTTCGCAACTAAGACCAGTACCTCCTTGCGGGGGTTAAAGGTGAAGACCAAGGGCCTCTTAGATTCCGCACCTCGCAGCGTACCTAAAAGTCAAACTTCAAGGTAGTACAGTGGGTCCACTATCCAACCGTGACACTTTTTTACACATAATATATCTTCTCTGGATATGATTCGAGTTTTTGTTCTTCTTTTCATTGTTCCTCCCACATATGTTATAAAAATGTTACAGAACAAAATCAAAATAAAAGAAAATTCTTGATGAAATGCCAGAGGGACTAAATGAAAACTTCAGTTAACAGTCAGCTAGGTAATGCAAAATGAGTGATCAGTTCAGACAGGTGAACATGTTCCTGTACAATGAATGCAATTATATATCTGTATTAGTATTCACTTGTGTCCAAATCCAAAGAACGGTTTGTCATGTTCTGACATTCCATTCCTCTAGCATAAAAGGAACCAAGATTATGTGGTTTTGTTGAAAGCAATGAATGAGTGCCTATGGCTATCAACCAAAGACAGCATTCACTAAGCAAAGTGACAGTCTCTAGGTTTGCATTTATAAAATTTATTTGACAAAAAGTCTTCATTCTTGCAGAGGAACCTTTAGCTAGTAGCTCTTGTATCAAAGAGACAGGCTGGGAAGATTTAATAGACGACTCTTCAGAGCTGAACCTCCCATGTAGCCACTGTAAATGACTTTGGTTTGTGTTTGTCTGATTAACCAAATTGTCACATACATTTGTTAAATTTATATATATTTAAAAGCATGGTGATGACTCAAAACTCTCTATTTACAATAGATGGTTCTCAATTTTTGTAGTAGTGATAAGTAAATAACTTGTAATGATGTCAGAGGGATATTGCATTTTAAAAGAAAAGGACAGCATATTGTCAAATGATTTTATTGGGGAATTACCTCATTTATTTTAGAGACAGGTGTACTCAGGTACTCGCGTGTATGTGTGCTCAACATTTCGTGGGTGAGCCACTCTTCATCAGTATATTTTAACAGTGTGTGAGTACAGATATTTATAGAAAATAGTGAATACACTTGGATATCAGTGCAAGATACTTGCCGCAGCTTCTTTAGGAAGCTTGCACCTTCTGGTGGAATACACTTTGTTCTCTAATCTAAAGGGAAGAGTTTGCAGATTTTTTTTTTGCATTTAAGGGTGCTGTTTAATCCCAGAAGGAATAATCTTCAGTGATATACAAACCATTGCAGAACTACATATTCCACTATCCTTTATTAAAAAATAGCTATAGATTTCAAGATGGACATCAATACAATGATGTCCATCTTGACAAAGACAAATGATAAAAAAAAAAATATTTCATATCTGGCATGTGGACAGTTCCAATAGAAATAAGAGCTGTTGTGCTGAAGTTATATCACATATTGCCTTATTGACTTACAATGTTTTACATGGGATGAGGTTAGTTGTGTCTTATTTTCTGTGCATAGCAATCATAGCTATGTGTTTGAAACAAACTCCATTCAAGGGCAAAGAGCATTTCTCTATGACAGTGCATACACAATCTATTTCTATTGCATAGTCAGTGCTTGTCTGGGACATCTCAGTAATGAGCTGAAGTGAGAACATTAGCTGAAAGGAAACCCATAGCTGTAGTATAGATTTCCATGTCTGTGAGAGAAGATATTAAAGTAATTGCTTAAACCTTTGCAGAACCAGAGATAATGAAAATAAACAATGCTCTGAATAGTAACAGTCTAACTTTCCTCTCAGAACGAATCTCCTGCCATTTTAATTTCCAGTAAAGTAATTTCTGTAGCACAAAGCCCATAACATATACAGTTAATGTACGAACATTACAAACACAGATCCTCTTTCCCTTTGGACTGGCCAGGTGAATCATGGTGAAAGCCACAATCAATAATTGATTTAACCTATTATACTAATCAATGTGGAAATGAAGACAGGGTAATGATCTGAAAAACAATGAATTATAGTGGAAAATAGAAAGGATTTACCAAGTAAAAATAGCTACATTGTACTGTGGGTTAAAAGGCACATTGCCTGTCTTTTTTGCAGAAAAAATCAAACAAGGAAATACCCCAAAACATCACGTCTGCCTGATATTTTTCTATAGTAAACAGAGGCAACATGTCTTTGTACAGATGATCATTTTAAAAAAGTTATAATCATTTTTGTGTTTGCGTTTGCCAGCTACTTTTTTTTTTTTAGCAACACAGCAGTCCTATCTCACTTTATGATACTATGGTACATAGCCTAGGTTTATAAAAGGAAGATAACTTGACTCATGCTATGGTGCCATAAACAAACTATTGTTTTCTTTAGTGCAGCTTGGTGAGCTGGTCAGTACAGTGCCTGTTAAAATATGTGTATAAAGGCAGAAAATGATACATTTTATAAAACCAGCATGTCAATGACAAAAAGAGAGAAACAGTTGGGTTTGTGCTATGATGGGAAATATGTGTCTGATTGGCTACTGACCAGTTTTGAATTTTCTTCTTTGCTAAATATTGGCCTATCCAATCTTTCAACTGACAAAGTGAAATGGAGGGATCAGTATGCATCTTTTGATAAAGCTATTGAATTTGTTAAATTTGGCTGGTTGAGATATCTTTTTGATAAAGTCAGATATTGTGTCTGCATTCCAATATTACCAGTCCACCCAGAATGTTTTTGGTTGTTTTTTGATGGTACAAATCTTATTGAAATGTGTGTTAAGAAGCTGTTATTGACTCAATGCTGAATTTTTTATCTGTAAGCTTAGTGTTTTCTGATGTAAGTGATAGATCTAAAATGCCAATTACAATCTATCAGAAAACATTTTGTTATTCAGATTGCTAAAAAAGAAGTTAACTGTGCTTAATGTCACTACTGTTTTTTGGGTATTGAAAACAAATCTCATATCATGTTATATAGATTAATTGAAATTAAGTTGTAGACATTAATCATAATGAGGCAACATGTGCAAAAAATTGACACTGAATTACAATTTTCACTTGTGGGTATTACTTATGGACCATGTTGTAATTGTGAAGCATAGAAAAGCGATATCCTCACCATGAGAAGGAATAATCCTCATTATATATTGGGGTTATGATTACCGTGTCCTTAAAATGTTGTTAATAAGCAGAAGTTTTAAAGCAAAGTAATGTCATCTTCAAGGAGAAAATGTCACACTACCTATTTTTTTCTACTAATGACACCATACTGGCCCTGGTATTGGTACATGAATAGGGGCAATTTAATATCCAATCACTATGGTGTTATAATTTGTTTATACTTGAGTACTATATACAATATACAGTATATATTGCTTGCTTTCTCTTTTATAAGTAATTAGATACATTTCTCTCTGCAGCTTCTCAGTGGAAAGGTCACTGAGACAAAATTAGGGGACTTGTCATGTATTGCTTTCTGTTTTCATTTATTGCAATCTTTTGAGTTTGGCAGTTGTTGTATCATACACCCAAGGGATTCTCTCTATAATGAGAAGTGACAATTCCCTGCAATAGGTCTTTGTGAATGTGCTGAGAAATCACTCTGTGTGACATATCCATTCTAGTGGCATTACCAAAGCAAGTCCTCATGGGCATCCTCTTTCCTATTCAATGGCATTTGATTTCAGAACTGGGAACACTGCTTAATCTGAGGGGGTTATTGATGGCTTAAAGTTCTGAATTTATGTCCACTTTGCCAAATTCAGTTATTCATCAAACTGCAACATGGCAAATTTCTGTTTAATTTAGACGCTTGCGATGGTCTCTTTGGAGCTCTTTGGATTGTTCTGTGCATGTGTGCATGCCTAATATGACTATTCATCAGGCATCGGAGTCTGTCGAAGTAACAAATTCAGGAAGGTGTAATGCTCTGAATTCCTGGTTGACTTCACCAGATCAAAGTGGCGAATTAAGGGGTTGGTGACAGGGCTTCTCTGTGGCTTAATGTGACTGTTCATTTAAAAGTGACAATAAAGGGCCTGACAAAGTGACAAATCTAGGGATATGGTAACAGAAAGGGATTTAATATTCTCCTATTACAGTTATTGCAACATTGTGAGAATGACATCATTGGTGGAATTCGCATCACTCCATATCACTCTGCATCCTACTACTGTCTGACTGACTATGCTACACTATGCTAGAAACCTCACCCAGTGCTGTTCACCTCTTTGGCAAGGGAATTTGTCACTAAGTGAATAAGGACAGAAGCTAATTCCCTTCAAAAGTTGAATTTACACTTTGATGAATAAGCCCCTGGAAAATCCCATGTCTGCCAGATAAGATTCAGTATGCCGTTTTGGTATCATTAGCATTTTCTCATGGTACTCTGTTCCCAAGTATTTTCTACTTTATCAACTATATATTAAACTTTTCAGTGTATTTCCACATTTAAAAATGTGGCAAACATTGTTGTAATTATTTACTAAAAATAGCTGCAATATCGTGTGAACAGCTCAGTATGTATACTAAATAGCCATTCAGCATTTAAAGAAATGCCTAAGGCAGAGTAGATCTGCAGGTAAAAGATATCTCTAGGCAGGTGCCAGGCAGCTTTGTATCTCCCATGAGAACAGAACCAATATAGTATGATCTAAATAGATACTATAATGAATCCATTGCTATAGATTGTGTGCAGGGTTGCTATGTGATATCATAATATCCAGTCTGCACCCCCTTAATTACTCTGCAGTCAAGGACACCTTTTCCTGGTATGGCAAGCAGTGAATTCCTGTCATTTGCTTGTGACATATTTTTCAGTTGGTTTCCTATTCTGGTGTACAGTATATATACATAGTTCTGTTGACTTTGGTACCAAATTCTAGAATGTGTAATAATAGTATTCTTCTCTTCAAGGTTTTATTTCCTTAATTCTGTGATACTTTTTCATCAAACAGGTGTTATATAAAAATAATTATAATAATAATTATTTTCTGCCTGATGTCAAGTAGTTGTGGTAAATGATTGGTTCTGCTTGACCTGAGGAAGATATTATATTAATTTTAATGGAATGAATATAGCAGTTTTTTCCAAATATGTCATGGGCACAGAAAAAGTTTATTTTTAAAGGACAGCTAAATCTAAATGCTGCTAACTGCCAGCCAGCCTGTACTAAGTTATATCAGCCTTTTCAGACAGGCAGGGAGCTTACCCTGAACCTGGCTGAGCTCCTACTTTCAAAACTGAAATGAATATCACAGTGTCGCCACTGCAGGGACTTATAGCCCCTGCTATTTGTGCCATGGGCACAGCCCCTGACTGACCATGTGTAAGCTGCACTGAGCCTATGGGGGTTAATGACTAAAGTGAGAATTCGACTGTCGAATTCTCAAACAGCAGTTTTCCATAGCAAATCTGAGATGGGGACAATTTCCCCATTGTAATGTCGTGACCGTGACAATTTTAAAGTTGCGACAATATTTTCATAGTAAAGTCATGACCGTTACAATATTCTCATTATAAAATGTGACTGCGACAGTAGCAGTCTATTGCGACTGTCTTTAGCTGGTGAATTCACACTTTTGCGCAACTATTTGGACTTTATCCAAGAACACAATTTACAGATCAGTACCAAGTCAGAGGGCTGAGATTGCGGTCCTAAGCCCCCAGGTCTCAGTATTGCCCAAGTTCAGTTGTTTCATAGTGGAACTGAGGATTCTGGCACTTTTAAAGTAAGCATAATTACTTATCAGAGAGGACTGTTTAGCTAGTCAGAGGCTAGCGGCTGGCATTTACTAGACTGGCCAGCCTATTTCTTGAGCTCCCCTCTAGTTATTAATGGTTAATATTGCTAATAATATTGTTTGAAAGCAAATAGTAACAAAGTGGATTTAATATTAAAATACAGTCAGTTGGTATTAAGTATAGATTTTAGATTTTTTTATGCTGCCCCAGTAAGAATAGGTAATGTATGTTCCGTTATCACAGCAGTTCTCAACCTGTGGGTTGCGACCCCTTTGGGGGTCAAACGATGCTCTCACAGGGGTCGCGAAATCGCTGTGAAGCCAGAAGAGAGCGCAGGTCCCTTTATATAAGGGTTCCAGCTCAGTGACTTTGGGCCCGATTGTTATCATGTGATGTATACGTGATGACATTGAGCCCAAACATCGTCACGTGACACGCAACGCGATGACATCGGACCCAGACGTCATCGCGTGACATCAGTACGTGGGGGTCGCGGTCTCAAAAAGGTTGAGAACTGCTGCCTTATCAGCATCTATGTGCTTTGTAGCCACAAATACACAAGCCTACATGGCCATATGCATACACACACAAATACCACATGCACATATAAATATATGGTACAACACATTGTAATCAGACATAAACATTCTCACACAAACACATACACCCCATCCATATACAAACACACTACTACAACAAACATCTGCTCAGTAAATGACATTACACCAACCACATAATTATGCACCATGTTTTTGTTTATTCATCGCAAATTCATGGACAGCTGGTGTGACAATTCACCAAGGTGCACTGGTATATGTATTGGCGGGAATATAGGAATTTAAATTTGCCAAATAATAGTGTTGAATTGGGGGGAGGGGATTAGTGCAGATGTCCTGGTACTATGGTGCTCTTTCACTCAAAATACTTGATAAATGATAAATGTGGTGCCCAACTGCCAGGGGGTTAATGCTAGGGCTCTGATGTTTTATAATGTGACGGTTCATTTAAAAGTGACAATAAAGACTACAGCTACAGTGATAAAATGAACTAGGACCGGGAAGACATATTTTGGAAATATTTAATAATGTTAGTGGTTACAATTAGGGGAACAATGTGAGGATGGTCCACTTCTCTCGGCTCTTTATGATTATACATACTTCTACTGTTTGACTATGTGAGATATCACATTCAATGTTGTTCACATTTTCCGCAAGGGGATCCATCACTTCACTATCTGAAGTGAGTTAATTCACTTTAACTGTCAAATTTGGACTTTACTGAATAAGTCTCACACTTGCATGTACACAAAGCAAAATACAGGTAACACATACAGGTATTAGTACTCATATACACTTCCCTCAACGCGCACACAAATACAGGAAACACATACAGGTATTAGCACTCATATACACTTCCCCCAACGCAC
>WMED01027056.1:0-10697 GCA_019650415.1 Pipa parva | reverse complement strand
ATTTTTTTTTTTTTGTAGTTTTTTTTTTTACTTTATAACAATATATGATACATTTTAAAGGGGACCTAATGGTATCAAACAAAAAAAAGACTTATTAAAAACCTTACCAGACATAGAAGTGAATCACTACAGTCACAGTAAGAACTGTACTGTAATTGTCAGGCAGGCTGACAGAGAAGCCAGCGCAAAGCTCCTCCCACTTGTTTCACCGGCCTCACATCATCACGCTCATTGCGGGGAGCATTCTCTTTGGCCCCCGCAATGAACTTGATGATGTTTCAACCATTTATCACCACCAGTGAAACAAGTTGGGAGAAGCTTCGCACTGGCTTCTCAGTCAGCCTGCGCAATATGAAGAGGCATCAGGTGCCGGCTAATTACAGCACAGTTCTTATTGTGACTGTAGTGATTCACTTCTATATCTGGTAATGTTTTTAATAAGTCTTTTTTGTTTGATACCTTTAGTTCTCATTTAAGTTATCTAACATTGTAAACTTTGATCAATTTTTTACATCTTTCATTTGTAAATTGCTTACATTCTTTGTAATAAAGATTTACATGCATATATGGTACAGTTTTCGTTAATTGAATTTTCACATTTACATTAACATTGAAAATTGTCTAAATGATTGCTGAGGATAACAGAATTTTCTAACGTTAATAAATATGTAGTGTTACTATAAATTGTGTAAAAGTTTGTTGTTTTGACTTGTGTGACAGGAGTCTAAGTATTTCAGGGTAGCCACATTAGTTCTTCGTCATATGCTAGGTCTTGCGTTTGTGCTTTTATTAATTCCATTACCCTGACGCATTTTAATTTAGGTATAAGTGAAGAGATATCTAGGAGGTCCTGTTTTTTTCCAGTTGGCTAATAGTAGTGTTTAACCGCTGTAATGATATGCATTGGCTAGTTTTCTTTCCGTTTTTGTAGGTAAGTTGATTTTCTCAGATTCTAGTTGGAAGGTTTGTGGGTTATTTTGGATTGTTACATGAAATATTTTATCATTTTCCCAGTAATTTTGTGCTTTTGGGCAGTTCCACCAGATGTGTATTAAGGTTCCTTCTTATGTGCATATTCTGAAACATTGTGATAGATTTGGGTTTTTATATATTTTTACTAATCTTTGCGGGGTATAGTACCATCTATATATAATTTTAAATGCTCTTTCTTTAATTATAGTACAGATTGAAGATTGTTTTGTGTTTTTCCAGGCCTTAGCCAAGGATTCCTCCGAGATATCTCCCCCTACATCCTCTTCCCATTTGTTCATGTATTCATGTTGAAATTTGGTATTTTCTATAGACAGGGCATTGTATATGTGGGATATGAGCCCTTTAGTTTGTGCTGAATAAAAACATATTCTTTCCATAAATATGGAGTTTCCTTCATTTTCTTTTCTCTTAAGTGTTTCATAGTAATGTTGTATTTACATATATTGGAATAATCTTTGGTTGGGTATGTTATGTTTGTTGTGTATTTCTGTGAAGGAAAGCAGGTTTCCTTTGTCTGTAAGATTTATTATTTTGGTGAGGCCAGCATCGATTCATTCCTGATAGTTTTGGAAGTTTGCCCCTGGTGGGAAGTCTTTGTTTCCTATTAAACTGTAGTGTAGTAAGTTGGAGTTTAATTTAAAATGCTTAAATCATTTGTCCCAGTTTTCTATCATTGCTTTAGTTGTTGGAAGAATTTCTTTTGGAGTTATTCCATATTAAATCTTTGGTTTGTGTGGGGTCCATAATTTTATCTTAAATTTGAAGCAATATAGGTTATGGTTTTCTGTGTAAGGCTATGATTGGGGCTAGTCTGCTTTCTATATAATAATAGAAGATATTGGGGACTCCTAAACCTTCTATTGAATTTTGTTTGGTGAGTATACAGGCTTTCATGCATGGTTTTTTTTTACCTTTCCAGATGAGATAAATGAGTTTATGGCTTTTTGAAGGGATTGCGCCATTTTTTTCTGGGAATTGTATGGGTAGTGTGATAAAGTAATAGACGTGGTAAATATGTCATTTTTATTACTGCTATGTGGCCAAACCATGAAAGATTATATTTGTTCCATTGATTTAAGTCTTTTTTTCAGTTTTTGTATTAGGAGTATATAATTTGCTTTATACAAAATTTGGTAAATAGCTGTGAGTTGTATGCCTAGATATGTAAGGGAAGGATGTTTCCATTTATATGGATAATTGGCTTGTAATTGTTTTACTTCTGAATTTTTCATTTTTAAGGGGAGGGCTTGGGATTTATTCGTATTTATTTTGTAGCTTAAAATATCCTGGAAGTGTGAGAGGGTTTTGGATAGATTTGGGATTGAGACTAATGGGTTTGAGATGGTTAGTATGATGTCATCTGCAAAGAGGCTGATTTTGTGTGTGGGTTGATTGATTTGGATTTAATTTATTTCTGGAAAGGTTCTTACGAATTGTGCTAGTGATTCTAGAGATATTGAGAATAGTAGGGATGAGAGGGCTGGACATCCCTGTCTGGTGTCTCCTTGTATGTGTATGGGTTCCGAATTTAATCCCATTAGTGTGACTTCGTGCTGAGGGTTTTTGGTACAGTTGTTCCATACCTGTTAGGAATGTATTTGGGATATTGCACTTTTTTAGTACTGCATACATGAAGGTCCAGTCCAATCTGTTGTAGGCATTTTGGGTGTCTAATGATAGTATAATGGATGAGGTTAATTGTGATTGGGCCTGGTGTATGATGTTGATTGTTTCTCTGATTGTGTCATAAGCGTGTCTGCCTGTTACGATTCCGACTTGGTCTGAGGGGATCAGTTCATGTAGAATTAGTGAAAGCCTGTTTGCTAATATTTTTTTGTAAACATTTTTAGATCTGTGTTGATAAGACAAATAGGTCTGTAGATATCTGGATTTAATTGGTCTTTTCCTGGCTTTGGTATCAAGGAGATCAGTGCTGAATGCATATGTGGAGTAGTTAGGTTGCCATTCATGAAATTTTGAAATAATATTTTAAGTTCTGGTATGAATATATTTGGGAATGTTTTGTAATATTTGATTGAGTATACATCTCTCTGATTTGTTTTATCTGTTTCTGAGATAGGTTTGTCTAGTGTAGCTCCTTTGAATTTCTGATCGGTTTGGTGGTTGCCAGGTGGAAAGGATTTGAGATGTCTCTGTGTGTTGTCAGTGGCGAGCTTTATCTGATGACTATAGCTTGGAGTAGAACATGTAGATTATTTTCAGTATTTTCTTAGCGTCTTGTGTGATATTGCCGTTATTCTCTCTTAGAGTGTGGATGTGGTGTTGTGTTTGTTGTTTATTTTTCTGGTTAGCATTGTGTGTGCTTTGTTGGCAGATTCATAGCAAAGTTGTTTGGTTTTCGTTAGAGCATATGCTGCTTAATTTGAGAGATCCATTACCGATTTGGCTTTTGTATCTTGGATTTCTAAAAGTAGGTTTTCTGTTGAGTTCTTTTTATGTTTTAGTGTTAGTTCTTGCAATATTTTTGCAAGTCAAATGATTTTTTCATTTCTTTCTCTTTTTTATTTGGTTGCTATTTTTATGAATATCCCTCTTATTACCACTGATCCTCATTTCTAATGTTTTTCTCTTGATGTTTTGAAGCTACAGTTTCTTCTTTGCATCTTTTAACTTTCAAAACCTCATTCTCATAGCTACTATCCCTTTAAAATGGACAATGTTTCCGCTTTGACAATATGTTGTCAGCACATGAGGTATTTTTTTCATATAAGGTGTGTTTGTATTCCTTTGTCAGCTGATCTTATGAGAATGTTAATATTTAAAATAAAGGCATAAACAAAAGAAAGATCCTTTAGCATATTTGATCAAAAGGAGAGAAACCCAAACCCAACGCACCAATAAGAATTTTTAGGAAGTTCATTTTAGGTTTCTGGAAAATCTGCAGATAATTCATCTACACAGACGTGTACAATGCAATCATTTTACAAAATTAGTATAGTGGGTTTTAAAGAAGAAAACAGCAAAGTGCTTAAGGTCCACCCTTTCCTTTTTAATATGTTTATTTTAAGAGGAAACTTTAGTAAAATGCTAGCTCTGAACAGTAAGTTTACATAAGTGAAGCCTTCCAGGCAGTAATATACAATTATAACCATTATTTTTCCTTCGTGAATCACAGGAACTATATTTTTGGATTATCCTGTTTACTGCATTTCACAGAATTTATAAAAAAAAATGATATTTTTATCAAGGACTACTGGATAAGGCGTGAATATATTACGGAGATTGATTTATTGATACTTACACATAACTTGTGAAACCTTCATATAATAGGGACCTGACAGTGTTTTTTTATTTACTAAACAAGTGTTGTTTTTGATACATTAAATATAAAATTTTATCAACCAATTGCCAATGTTTTTGTTTCATATGAGTAACCCCTTTCTATATATAAATATATATATTCACTTTAGTGAATAACCCCCATAGTGATAACAGCTTTACGGTCTTGATACAAGTAATGAAATCTATAATGCTATAAAATGCTATTTCAGCTGGGGAAACAGTGTAAAAACACTTCAAGGTGGACTTTAATAGGCACCTTGCAAGTCCATTGCTACACATTATTTGAAGCTAATCCCACATTATGATAAAAGAATCTTGCAGGTATGTATTACTGAGATGATCCACACAAATAGCTTTATGAGAAAATACAGGAACCATTATTTAATTTCATCTGCTAGGGAAAGCTGCCTTGTGAGGATATAGCTTTAACGGAACTTTAAAGTATGCACTGAGCAGGATGCCATGTGTTTGGGAATACTATTCTAAATGGTTGTATCATCTTATTTATAACAGGCCCAATCAGTACATCAATAAGAAAAGCAGAGGAAAGTTTTCACTTTTAGCCAATAGAAATGTAACTAGGGCTGGCATTGGTGGAAGGGGAACTGGCCAATTTTCCAGGGCCTCAAACTTCAAGAGGGCCTCCCCAAAGCACTGTGCACAGCATGTCTGCACAGTTACTGTATAGTTCTGTTTGCTTCAAACGCTGCTCTACAATGAGAATAAAGCTTTGGAATGGCACAAAAGTGCAGTGCAGAGTGCTGCTGGTCTCGCCGAGACTGGAATCCCTTTAAAGCGTTCGCTGATGTCCGCGTGCAAGACATCAGCACGCGCATAACAGTCAGTGCGAAGTGAGGCGAAGGATCCGGACCTCACTTCGCACTATGGTGAATTCCCCCCTAAGTCTGTGCCCTCTTAATGTAACGTTCTCCTTTTTCCCTTATGGATTCTTAATGGAACCAGTTATTTCTGTCAGGCTAAGGTAACGGCTGAAGAAAATTCATTTTGGTTTGAAATGACAGTTATTCCTACATTGTCCTTGTAAATTGTAGTCTTTGAATTTAAATGTATAAAAGATGGTTGAAACCAGTAATGAGAGAAATAACAGAAATTAAAAAATCAGAAATTCAACTGTACTGTATAGGAATAGCAGTCATGCCAATAAAATGCAATTTTTTTATTTCCTGGTGCTACTGGTCCTTTAAGTAGCAAATTACTACCCCCTGGGGATGTAATTTGCTTATAGTGAAATCAGCACTTGACTCAAATTTATTCTTATTTGGTTTGTAGCTTTGTTCTAGAGATTTCTGAACTCTACGGGAGGTACTGATCTTGGCTGCCAACTTACAACTTTGCCAGCTCTCATCTGTTCCAAATCCTTCTTCCTGTCACCTGACCAAGCACTCTGGAAAGAATTCTAGTGCATAACACATTAAATCCTCGAACGAATAAGATGTGAGAGGTGAATATCCAAATGTAATTTTACAGTACCATGTCTGGCTAGCTGGATGTTAGTTGGATCCCACTGGCATCCTAGCAACTAAATAAGGTGTCTAATTGAATGAAATGCAATTAGTTCATAATGAAATGCATTTACAAAAAACAGTAACACCAGAAAAAGAAATGTGCTATTTACATTGATATGGTATTCATACAGTTCTTGTAGAAATGCCTTTTTCTTGAAGATGATTCACTGATTTTTATTGGTTTGTGTTATCTCTGGTAATTGCACCCAAATTGGGCTTTCAGGTGATACTTAATTTGGATTGGGTAGATGTTTATTTAAAGGAACAATTTAGGCACCAACAATTATTTGCTGTCTGTTTGGCACTGTTAAATAAAAGTTACATAAATGCTTTTTTTCATATAAATTATTTATTTATTTGCACCCTTTACAATTTAGTGCCAGTTTGTCACTGAAGCTCCTCCCCTCTCTCAGCCACTTCCTGTTCAGCAGTTCAGTTTGGAATCTCGAGTTAAGGAATTGACTGACAGGCTGGATAATGCTAAATAACCAATAAGAACCTTTAAGCTCTCATCCACCTTTTTTATTTATTTATTTTTTTTTTTTAACTCTGAAAGGTGTAGATAACCCAGCAAAAGCAATTGTTAAAGAAAGGACTGAAATATTGACTTTCTTTTTATATGGATTTGGTCTCTCTCTCATGCTCATTATCAGCGCTTGCTACTGACAGCATACACCATTAGCTGTAAGTATTGTAACTGCCCATGGTAATTCATTTACTATGAATTTAGACATTCCTGAGATACCTTTGTGTCAATGGAAAAAGAATCCGACCGGGAAGTAAACACAGAAGAGCTGTGTACTGCTACACAGATGGAACAATTAATAACTTTCCTCACATAAAAGACCGACTAAGTATATTAGAAAAAAAATGTATTATGCATTTACAACACACATTACTTTTTATTAATCGGACTGGACTGTTCTTTTAAATAAAAACAATGAAAGATGGCTGCAACCACCAGGAAGAAAAACAAACACAAAATAACAAAGATTAACATTTGTATCAGTACTATGTCGTAATAACTGTCAATCCAAAATGGATCTTTCCTTTTTCTGGTGTTTGTTTTCTTTAATTTTGAAAATAAAAAAAGTCAATTTGATTAAAAAAAAAACAACAACAAAAAAACAACATTATTACATGATGCTCCTAAATAAGTTTTAGTGGCAAAAAATAACCGAAGCCTGAAAGTACAACTATTATGAATCAGTTTGGGATTTAAAAAATAGCAAACATAACAGACACAACACACACAAAAAAGACTGAAATGGATACATACTTTCCCACACCCTCCTGGCTTTAAAAGGTTTGATTTGTGAAAATTGCATAGTAACAGGCTTGGTTGAAAAACTACAAAGCTCTAAAATTGTGCATTTTTTTCATAATCATTAGTTTTAAAGGAAAGGTTGGGTTACTCTCACTGGTTCACCCTTTGATAAGAATTTCCCTGTAATGTATTTACTTTCAGTATTCATTCCTTTTACTTTCTGTAGCCACAAGCTTGTTCCCTGAAGGGAACAAATTATTAAATGAGATTTTGAAATAGTATACTTTATAGTATTTATTCACTTAAGAATATTTATTCCATAGAAGAATGAAGGTATTAAATGGGCACATAAACAGAAGAATGCTAAAGAATTTCATTTCAATAAAAACAAAGAGAAAAAGTCCTTTTTTCATATGCTGGGAGGTTCTCGTTTTGTACAAGTCTAAGCAAGCTGATCTGTTTCAGAGGTGAGACAAAGTTTATTTGTGAAAAAGTGTTTGTTGTCTGTACGGTGTTGTATTATGAAATAAGGCAAACATTTTCATAAAGGAAAACGTGAAGAAAATGGTTATATGCTATACAATTGCACACAAAAGTGCAACACATGTCAATTAGTGTTTTTTTCACCCTTGTATCAGAAGCATGACCCTAGTCAGCCATATTATACACTATTTCTTGTACTGGCAACATAACTAAATTCAAAAAGCTGCTGTCACAAATCTAAAAAGAGCAATAACATTTTATGGGCAATATTTTGAAACCACATGCAAAGACCAGGTTTTACCGAAAAGGAAGCTCAATGTAGTCTCCACTAACAAAGCCGTCTAACTTTTACACTTCTAGTTAAAGGACCAGTAACATAAAAAAAAATCCCCATTTGAACTGGCATAGCAGTTATTCATATACAGCACTTGTAAAATGTTATGTTTGAAGTTAAATTCATGAATTTTATTGCTTTCTGTGTGTTCTTATCTTTTCTGATAGTAGCCTTCTTAAACAGACATCAGCCAGTGCTATTGTTTTTTATGGTGCTTTACATAAAGCAGATACAGGAAGTGTGCCCTAAAGCCTTTTTTCCCCCAAGCATGAATTAAATATACAGTATAGTAACTGTAAATGCATTTGAGACATTTTCATTGTTGTTGTTACTGTTCTAACAACTGTTTTCTCTACATAGCAGAACAACAGTGCCAGTAAATCTGATTACAGGACACTGCCAAAACAGGTTATTCACTAAAGTCGGAATTGTTGAGTATAGGTGTGAATTCACCAGATAAAGACAGTTGAAATAGGCTGCTACTATTGCAGTCGCATCTTTATAACAAGAATATTGTCGCAGTCGTGACTTTATTATGGGAAAATTGTCACAATCTTAACTTTAAAAAATTGTCAAAACTTTACAATGGGGAAATTGTCGCGGAATTGCTATGGGAATCCACTGTTTGTGAATTTGACAGTCGAATTCGTACCTTAGTGAATAACCCCCACAGAGCGCATTAAGCAAAATAATAGCTTCTAAAGCCAGCCGCACGCAGGTAAATGAAAGTATCAGAAATTAATGTTAAATATCCATATCATCTGCAAATTTAGCAACAATTTCTTTTTGATGATGAGATCATTTGTGATATCGTTTATTTTCATAATCTCGCTAGGCTCAGAAGTGAAACAGCCTGGCAGTTTCTTCCAATTCCAATAATATTAATAAATTTTAAATTTAGTTGAGGAAGTGTGACAGGAGAAACCCACTGCCAGGTTCCCTTCTCTCCAATGCCCACTTGCTGGATAAGTTGCTCACCACCGATAGCCTGTGCAACCTGTAGTTGTTGGGTCTGAGGGCCTTACCCTACACCTCTGTTTAAAATATAAACTTTTAACCTTAAAGAATCATTTTCAGCAAACTTTTAATCAATCATACCCTGATATGTACCCTGCTTACTTCAAGCTTTAACATTCATAAATATGTCTGCCTTATTAACCACTAAACTTTCAGCATAGTACAAAAGTTGTGTACCAAAGGCTAACTTCCAGACAGTGATTTGCTAACACATTGGAGCTTTCCCTGAGAGGATTATTCCTACAATATATACATTTCCACTTACCTACATTACCTAAGGCTAACATCAGGATAAACATAGTTTTTTTAACAACTCAAGTATTAAGTATTACAATAAAGAAAAGATAACATTTTAATAACAATTTTGCCACCACACTATTAAATATTTAAGGGTACCATTCATTTTACATTTAAATGGTTATCAAAGTACAAAGATAAATTAAAAATCTTATTAAATGCAAACAAAGTGCTATCTACCAAAACCTACCATTTGCCTACTTAGCAAATATCCCCAGAGTATGCCCATTCTATATACAATACACAGAGCTCTAAAATAATGCAGATAGCTAATGCTATTCAGAAGGTTAATATAGGTTTCAGCAGTAAAAGAGAAAAGCTGTTATTATACCTACCAACAGAAATAATTATGAGTCAGGCTTCTGAAGGGACATGATGACTTCCCCGCATTTCAGACTATTCTTCAACATATTAGTCACCTGCAAAATAAAAGCAGTTCCTTATTGTATACCCACTGCATTTGTGCTGCAGAGTTTTAGTCTACAATGCATACAGTTACACGTAAGAATTCTGAAATGAACAGATTCTCTGTATTTACAGTGAAGTGAAGAAGTCGTTTACAAGAAGATACCATCCCATAATTAGTAGCTTACAGAAACACCTTTAATTATTGATTGAAGGCATTTAGTTATGCTCAGGCTTACTGGTGATTTTACAGCTTTCCAAAATATCTTGTTTGTACACTGACAAAGCCACCAACTGTGGTATTTAGCTGGGGTCCCAGACAGCTAGTCATATGCATGCTTCTGTGTACTGACCAATAAAACTGATGGCCTACTAGTTATTAATGCAAATGTCATGTGTGGCACACATGTAGGGAGAGCCCATTTGTCAAGGTGTGGGGGGGGGGCTACCCTGTGTATAAAGATGACAGAACTGACTGACTGGTCACACATAGTGCAATCTGGTTGGCAAATTTGATGGTTGTCTCATAACCTAGTTCATTTTAGGCCACTTGCTGTTTTTTAACTGAGCTGTTTTGAATTAGGATCAATATTGTCTATGGTGCAAAACACAATAGCCTGTGTGGATTATCCCATAGGGAACAATGGAGACTATTTTTTCCAGCTCAGCTGAAAAACAGCTAGTGTGACACTGGCCTATGGGGATATGGACAAATACAGCAATAGTAGCTGTGCCCACTGGTGCCTGAGCTTCAGGCAAGAAAATGCATGCAATAGTATACAATTTGTTCATCTCAGTGGGACCAAATCATTTAAACCACCTTTTTTACATTGCATGCAAGCTTCAAGTTTTTGTGTTGTTACAGTGCATTTTAATGGCTGGGTCAACTCATTGCCCCTACAGCACTGCTCTATTAATTTACTTGTAATTTTCAGCAACCGTGTGGGAGAGATAAGAAGGGTTACCATATATACTCGAGTATAAGTCAACCTCGTGTATAAGTCGAGGTCACTTTTTGGGCAAAAAATTATGAAATTTGCTATGACCCTTGTATAAGTCGAGGAAGGAGTGG
>WMED01027055.1:0-10697 GCA_019650415.1 Pipa parva | reverse complement strand
CTCCTCACTGACTCGCCCCCGACAGAACATGTTATGTGGGGCATGTCGGGGCGGGGCAGCAAACTGGTCTCATTGACACGGCTCCGGTGTTAAGTGTGTAGTGCTGCTAAGCTCCACCCCTCCATAACCCCACCCCCATATGACCAACGCTCCGCCCTGCCCCACCCCCACCCCACCCCACCGGGCCATGGAAAACTGGCCTTGCTTAAAGCCGGTCCCTGGTGCAAAAAGGTTGGGGACCTCTGTCATATACAGCATCAGATGTTTATACATCAAAAATGTCATATAAATGATACATATAATGTTACTGCTCATAGAAACAATGTGACTCCTATCAAAAGTAAGTCAAAATGTAACATTAAATGCCCAAAGCACCTGTGATTTTACCTATTTAGAGGTTTCTGGTTTTCAGCTGTAAATACCATAACTGACCATATTGATTGATTTCACCCCATTTTGCTGACAATGTTTGTTTCCCTGTACTTTTCAATTCCCCTGATTTACAAAAGTTTGATAAAAATATTTCTCCATCGAAATAAATCATTAACAGGAGGAAAATTTGCAATGCTTTTCTATGAGCATATAATGCTTTTTCTACTTTCTTCCATTACAGATCGATATCAATGTCTCTTTTCAATGAGGAAATAGTCTGGACTTTTAGGTTGAATGACAGGACCAACTCCATAGGGAACAATGGGTTTACACCAGCCTGAGGGTGGAGAATTCTTTTGAGTGATAAAATTGTTTTGAACAGTTTAGTAAATAGGAGGGAACAGCGATATCATTAAATATAGACTGTTTCTCCTACATTTACTAGTCGAAAAACCTGTTCCATATTAGGAAATGTGCCCCTTACATGTAGACGTGTAAACAGTATTTATCCGATGTTGCACAATAAAGTCTGACTCTGTTTTGGCTCAAATTGCCCAGTGACTGGTCATTGTGTTGAGCATCTCAAAGGATTAATCGCACTTCATATATCTTCCTTCAGGCTCCTTAGCCAGCAGCACAAACACATCTTCTCTGTGACTGATGAGACTACAGAAAGTTATAATGGCTGCATCCACCAGCAAATATTGGATGCGACATTGACTTGTGTAAACAAGACACAGTTGCTGATCCTTGCCATTAAAATTAAGGTCAATTTTTAATCCCTGAAAAACCACATATAAACATCTACTATATTTTCTAATATGCAATATAGCTACAGTATATAATTTTCCCCTCATTTATAATTTTTTTTATTTTTTTTTTTAACAAAAGCGTTCGCTGACGAAAACCCGTTATTCTCTGTGGAGTTGGTCTGGTCATTTAGTCACAATCCATTTAGGTTTTCCCTTCAAAAAAGAACATAGATCCTGACCTGCAACGGAATGCCAGTTATATCGGCCTTTTCTTTTATTCATGGTTCTATATAAATCAGTGGAATAAAAAATAATTTTGTAAAGCATCAATATATGGCAAAACTATTCAATATGGTTTAAACAATCTTCATAAATCTCCCTAAAGGTAGTTATTATATACTATACATGTAGCATTCCCCTCCAAAAATGGAATTGTTAATGATTTGTGCCTAGAAAATAACATTGGGGAATAAATATTGCGCACCTATTTTACTGGTGATTTTGATAATGTCATGTATAATAATATAAAGGGGTAAATAAACTATAAATATCAAGCGTAAGTAAAAAAAAAATAAGCACATTTGTATGATGGTTTTTTTAAGCCAACTGGATGTTTTGTGAATTACGTTTGGCAAAAACCCTGCAATCTCTCCTTTTTTGCATGTATGTTGTTACTCCTGGCTTCAGTAAGTGATGAGATCTGCCAATTCTAATACATCACACTAATTATGCTATTAATACATTATTATCTGAAGAGCTAATCAAATTTACTTACCAATATGACCATCTGTGTTGCTTGTGCTTACACCACCATGGGGCTGGTTTTCAAGACTGAAATATGGTTTGCTGTTATGTGCTGTACAACTTTTATCATTTGTGAATTCCATTTTATATAGTACTAGTGCTTAGTAGTGTTTGCAGTCAGAGTTAAACTTATTAGTGAATTTCTATATTTTTACTACATTTTGATTTGATTTCAATCTTCCACCTAAAATGTTTCTTTGGAAAAATGTTTAAAATTCCTGATCAGGCTAATAAAGGTATACTGATAGGGAAAATGGATACATTGGGGGGTAATTTTATAAAGATCATATCGATAACTTTTTCATTCATTTTGTCATCTTTCGATGCCGTTGTGATGCTATTTTTCAACTCGCTAAACTTTCCAATTCCGCAGATTTTATATAGGGTCGATAAGAAATTGTAGATTAAAAAAAAAAGGATCAATATTAATAAATTTCAATCCGATGAAACCAGCACACTTTTCGCTGTTTCTCAGTTTCTATGATATTCACCGAACATCACATGGATGAAAGAAAGGATACGATGAACCTTTACAAAACACTACAAAAAAACAATACAGCTGAATCCATTTTTTTTATAGTCTATGGGAAATCTAACAGTGGCTACTTCATAGGGAAAAATTGGATGGAACGGCTTTATAAATAGTCGAAATGGTGATATCGATATATTGTCAATATTTCAGTACTGTTAACTGTTTGCAAAAACTTTCAGCTTTTATAAAATATCCACCTCATTTTTAATGTTAGGCAATACAAAAGCAGTCTTGTTTCTTGTCTCTTTATCAACACTGTTACCACAGTTCTCTTACGCTGGGTAATAAATTCCATCTTTTATTTTGTTGCCAAGTGTGTTTCAGTGCAGGGATCACAACCAAGAGGTGGTATAAATTTACTGCTTTCATGAATAATGTTTTGGGCTTGGAATAATAATAATAATAATAATTCGAAAACAGGGTATATATTTGTAAACTGTGATTTTACAGAAATGTTGTTAAATGGAATGTCTAATGTTGCTTGTTAAATCTACAGAGGAAACTGCTACTATGCACAACATATTCAGATTATATTAAAAGGGGCAATTGCCCTGAAAACTAACAAACTTTCTTTGAATTAAATGGATAATAATGGGTTTTTTGCTCGTTTAATTGCTTTTGTTCTTTTATAGTCCCTTTAGCCAGCAGCTCGGGCATATTTAGAAGAATTCCTGCTGTACATGGTACAATTCTCTGAATAATAGAACACTATTTTTTTAAATATATAATGTATACTAATTAGGGGGCATATTTAGTAAAGTTGGAAAACCATATTCACTTTTTTTTTTTTTTTACTTTTTTTCATCTGTTTTTGCCGCTATCGCAATTTACTAAGCACTTTCCAACTTTTTTTTTTTTTACTGATACAACATTTAGCCAGGTTGAGGGTGGTTAAAATCCTTTATTCCCTATGGATATGGGATTGTAAAATTTTTCCTAGTCTTTGGCGTGATAGTCATCGATATTGATATAAAAGGTCCCATGGACATGAATCTTAATTATAGGGATATTACCACATCAATATTTACTAATATCGACTAAAAAATTCAATTAAAAAAAAATTGAAAATTTGATTTTGAATTTTTGATATTGGAAATTTGATATTGCGATATCAGTTTTGGATTTTATTAAATTTTGCCCTAAAATTCCAAATGTAATTTTCACTGTAGGTAGCAAAGATATTGGTCTAAAATTAAAGGGGAACAATAGTCAGATTACATCTTTACATATGCAGTACTAAACCTTAGTGAGAAGCGTTTCTCTCCAGTAGATGTTTCATCTGAAGCAGAATGATTGATTAGGCAGCGCTGATAAACTCCCGCACCAGGAATGTGTGTGATATAACTGCTAAACACAAGAAGAAAAAGCTGCCTGACTGCTATTGGTTAAGCAGTGTGCTGACCTTTTGGTCTCATCAGTCCATGTGTGTTTACATTCTTGAAATGCAGGCGATTACAGAGGAAAGCTAACTTGTGTGCAAGTGTAAAGTAGTAAGTAGGGCAAAAATGTCATAGGGAGGGTACCTTTTCATGGAAAACTGGCCAGTACACGTCACACACACATTTCCTGGTGCAGGAGCAAATTAGTGCTGCCAACTCAATCATTCTGCATCACATGAAACAACTACTGAGGAGAAACGCTTCTCACTAAGGCATAGTACTGCAAATGTAAAGATGTATTTGGACTTCAGTTCCCCTTTAACCCCATTGCCAATTCCCCATCTTGTGGATTCATTATTAAATTATTATTTAATTGTAAATAATTGCGCAAGGATGCAATTATTCATTTACTTTGTGCATAATGTATAATAATTAATGTTTACCCGAATCATGGGTTGTACGCAAAACTAAAGGACCAGTAACACCTAAAGATAAAAATTCCTTTTTGGATTGGCATGGCAGTTATTCAAATACAGCACTAATAAAAATGCTATCTTTGAAGTTAAATTCATCAATTGTATTGCTTTCTGTCTGTCCTTATCTTTACTGATAGCAGTCAATCCCATCGTTTTTTTTTATAAAGCTTTACATAATGCAGGTGTGCCCTAAAGACCAATTTTTAACACTAAATATCTTACTTTCTGGACACAATATAGAATTTTTGGAAGCACAGATTGAATATATAGTATCTAGTTAAGCTAGATCCAGGCTGGAAAACATTTTAACACTTTATTTTCCCTTAAAATAATGATGTACTGACCACCACTGGCATGTTGATAAACATTAGGATTGACCAAAGACAGGGCCAAAGCCATGTCAGGTCAGCAATGAGCACAACGTGCTATGACTTCAGAATGCCCCAGATAAGGTTCATAGAAAATTGTTGCTTTATAAAATTAAGGGTATTCATTATTATTCAAGAAAAGACATATACCCCTATTGCTACAGATAACTAATTACTATTATTGGCAGTCATGGCTATAATGGCACTAAAGAAGCAAACCCATGGTTGTAGTGGTAATAGCACTTTAGTATGTCAGAAATGGTATTAATTCCATTTAAATTCTCCTACTTTTGTTTGCGGAGATATTAGAAAACTCTTTGGTTTTATCTTTTGGGGAAAAAAATCGTTAATACCAACAAGCTGACAATACATTGAATAATTGACTCTTGTTTCTTTTTTTTGTTAAACTGGTCATGAATGCCGAAACCATCTGTTTTTCTGGACGTTTGTCAGGGTGAGTGTGTGGCAGAGACAGCTGTCTGAAAAAGGACGCCTTGGATGATGAACCAGTCTATTGTCTCCAAGCAATTCGCTTGTATTCAGTAGCTCTACCCAGGCGGAATATACAGCAATCAAAATCGAACTATTGTTTCCACCAATCATATTGATCTGAAAGAAGGTGGTCAGACGACCCTATTGTACAATTAAATAGTTATATGGAAGAGCAGGTGCATGTTTCCTCATTTGTATTCCACTAAAAATATATACACATGATAGCTAAAGGGCTCCATGTACCCTTCTGGGAAAAAAATGAAAAGGAGCTTAGTTGGAACAGGTAGTACAAACCTACATTATTTTATTCATTTGTTCTTACTTATCTTCTTGCCATTTGTTTGTGCTAGCACATACATCCTTTTGTTTATGGTGAAATATTTATTGTGCCCCTAAGGCTCTCACAAAACACATAGGCTGAAACAGATAATTGTCCTTTGTGTTTGCAGATTCTATAAAGTGTTTACATAGTTTTCAATATTTTCCAGTTCAGTCTTCTAAGGATTGTGGATAGTAGCATTACATTAGCCCAATAGGAGGCCAGGAAATAGCCAAATGGGCCTCTGGGAGTTTCACAGGTACACCAACACTGCATTATCAACAGAGCACTTAAAAGGACAGTGACACCAAAAAATAAAAATACCTCAGATCATGGGTGTCCACAGGGGGTAAAGCGCCCTCCCCAAGGAGGTCACAAGGCCAGAAAATGGGCCACATTGGGAGTAATTCTAACCTCCTGGTCATCCGGTAGGTAGATAGGACAGAGAGTGCATCAGAAGGTTAGAATTACTCCCAATGCATGATGTGACCGCAAAGAAAAAGCTTTGTAAATAGGGACATGTTGAATTGAATGGAAAGTGCAGCAGTTAGTAAAACTGCCATAAAGCAGTGTTCAAACACATTTGATTTCTGCGCCAAACTTTGTCCATACATCACCCCGACTGCTGCTTTTCTGCCCATTGCCTGGGTTTGACAATGGTAGCATACTGTCAAATATTTTTACATCTTAATATATAGATATCAAATGTCCTAGCACAGATTCCTGTTCTTTAAAGGGAATAACAATAAATGTAAAGGTACTGAGAAGTGAAAGAAACAGGGGGGAATTGACAATGAAAGGCGTTTTACCTATGTTTGTGTGGTCCTAAAGAAGCTTTTTTTCCATAGTGCACTATAACAGCAAACAATGAAATACTGTAAATACTGTAAAATGCAGGCTTCTGAGCTAATTGAAATGAATGAGTGGGGCTTGTTTGCATATCAGCGGATAATAAAAGATGTCTCTGGGAACCTCTCTGGGGCCTAAGGTATATTTTTACTGTTTAATTATGTTATTGCATGCCGCCTAAATAGGAATGAGACTTCATCTGTTAACATTACGGTTTGTACTTGTCCTTGTCAATTAATTACATGATTGCTAGTTTCTTTACATAAAAAAAAAATGTAATCTGCTGAACTAAACGAAGAAATGAATGTCCGAACGGCATCTCTCATTAAGCAATTAACCAGCTCTCTATCAACGCGGCATAAGCATGCATGTTTATATTTAATAAGTGTTTGTATGATCTAGCAATTAGATTTGAATCAATTCAAATGAAATGGTATTAAGTCCCTTTTCAATTTTCTGTACTAATATAAGCACATTCATAAATCATTTAATGACATTTTGAAATGTGGGTGCAAAGAGATGATGATGTATCTAAGTATAAGTCACGGTGTCCAGAAATGTGATTTTATAAGAATAGAAATGAAATTTGTAGCACATGGAATTTTAAATAACACAATCAGGTTGGAGTTTAAAATAGAGGAGTGGTTAGTACTATACTTATCTGTGTGTTTCACCAGGGTTATTAATGATGGAATGGAAGAAATGTATTCGTACAAGACTATCACACAAAGCACATCATTCATTCTGTGATTGGCTGTAAGAACATTTAAAGGGATGCTAAAGCCTGTTAAAATGTGCTTTGTAATTATTGGCCACCCAGTATTAAGTACAACAAGCTAGTTTTCAACCAATCTATGCATTCCTAGAATTTAGCCAATGCCTAGAGTACATGGTGTAAGGGAATTTCCATCAAATTACAGACTGAGCTTTTCATCTCATTACTTCTGTGTGAATAGTCTCCTACCATGCCTTGCACAAGTGTGTATATATATACACACTTGTATATATGCATTGAAAAAGGGCCTAACTATATTTTCATTCAAAGAAGGCTTGAGGATACAAATAATTATTTTTGGTCCCCTAATTCACAACTTTGATCTGGCGAAGTAAGATGGGTGAATGGGACACAGTACTCCTTATCAAAAATGTGTTACTTTTGATAGCTCTAACACTACATGCATAGGTGAATTACCTGTGCACGCGCATGCAAACTGATGCAAAGAGGATATAAATATATACTGTATATATATATATATATAAATGTGTGTGTGTGTGTGTGTGTGTATGTGTGTGTATACAAGTTTGGGTAGAGTGTTCGTGTTAGTCCATAGATGTAAAAAAATGAGTATTGCAGGTGATACCTTTTTCATTGGACTAAAAAGACTGTTAATCCGATAAAAAAGGTATCACCAAATACTGCAATACTCATTTATATATGTGTGTGTGTATTGAAAGGCATTTTAGTTATGTGCATGTATGCAACTGACGTAAGTGTCTGAACTAGTCGTGAATTTACCACATTTATACACCCCATGGTTGGGGCCATGGGAGGGGGTCAGTGATTGATCCCCTCCAGGTGAAGGAGCCCATCCCTCTTGGCTAAAGGGTGGTGGGGGTCAGTCGTGTTGAGGATGATGCCCCTTTAACCCACTTAGTCACTGGGGTAGGGGAGGGGGTCCAGCGGGACCCTTCTACCAGTAGTGGTCCCCTAGACTCCTGCATAGCGGTTAATGGAAGTGGTAGTGGGGGAGAAGGGGTCCCAGACCTGGGCAAACTACAGCCCACGGGCTGCATCCGTCCCTCCAGACTTCTAAGACCGACATGTAGCTAGATGTAAAAATGGGGTGTGGCCAACTGATGTAGGCACCAACAAGCTAGACACGCCCCTCCAGCCCTCTGAAACCATTTGGGCCATTCACGCAGTCCGATGGCAAAAATAATTGCCCGTTTGTGGTTTAGGACCCCCTACTCCACAGGAAAAAGTAGGGGGAAGAGGAATGGCTCCTAGGGAGCCACTCCTAGTGGTAGCAATGAAGTTGGGGGAAGGTGTGGGGGATCCCCACAAAATAGGGTTAATTTAAATAAAATTAATTAATCCAAAAGAGCTATTGTAATATTAGCGCTATGGAAATAATACATTAGTAGCGCTAGGTGAGGGATGATGATTAGGAGTGGTGTTGGGGAGCTTATTGCTGCAGCGATAGCAGCATGTATCACTGCTGCGCAAAAGTATAGCATTTAATACTTGAGTTCACACTGCAATAATTATCACAGCGGTAACTAATCGTCAAATGCAATTTTGGCTTTTTCTTTTGTTTGTTTCATTTAAATTCTTTTGAATCAAATTTTTCACTACTTTTTGATAAATATGCAAGTTTTTTCAAACCCAGGGTGAAGAAATTTGACCGAAATGAATTGGATTGAATAAAAAAGACTGAAATCAAGTTAATGATACTTTATACATTTTAATCCTGCAGTCCCATTTTTGCTACAGATAGAAGACAAATTTTGTCTGTCCCTAGATTTGATATGAAACATGCAAGCTGGTAATTTAAAACTAAAACCAGTACCTGTTTCCCCCAAAATAAGTTGCATAATAAATCACATTTGTACAATTTAAATGAGCCTAGTAGCCTGTTACACTGAAGCAAATTAAAAATAATCTTGATCTAAGGATTTACTCTAGCACCTTTAGTATTGCAATTTAAAGTAGAATTAAAGGCTCATATTGCCTAGGGATGATTCTTAAGGAAGGGGTAAAAATACACACCGATTGCTTTCTTTGCTCCAGTGCAGTGTAAATATCATTCTTTTTTCACTGCTGCACTGTGATCATCTTCATTTACTATTTTCTCTTCAAAATTAATGATGTGACCATGCGCAGAAGCAGCATTTTGTTGTAATTCTGCATCTGTGCTTGCTCACATCTCATTTCAAGATTCTTAAATTGTTGCAGTCTGCTCTGTAAAATACATGCAAGCTGTTAAGAGTTCAATTAAATGTTTTTCCTGCAGTTAAAAAAAAAAAAAGAGAGAGACGCTCTGAGACCTAAATCTGGGGTACCTTAAAGTCACAGAATCCACACTGGAGATTAGTGAGGAAGAGTAGACTACCTAAGAACTAAAGAATGGCAAAGCCTAAAGCAATCTGAAGAAACCGCAGGAGTAAGGGACCTGCACATTCCATATGTGTTGTAGTCTCATGTTATTATTTCGGCAAACCACAGCTATTTAAATACTTGAATAAATATTTGAGATTTTTGTTACATAATTGTTACTTTATGCTATTATTCTATAATATTCCTAGCATTACTGCACTGAAATACATGCCAAATTAAGTATTTAAAGGATCAGGAACTCCACAAAAAGAAAAAAAAAGTGGATTTTCAAGTTCGACATAGTGCTAGTAAAAATCTTATTTTTCAAGTTGAATTCCTGATTTTTCTTCCTTGCTGTGGCTGCCATCTATTAATTGTAAAGAAACCCGCCTAATCCTATGGTCTTGTATGGATCTTCAGACAATAAATATTCATGAAGCACCAAACCAATAAAAATCAGGAATTCAATTTTAGAGATGACATTTTTTACTACAATGTTAATCTAAATAGCAATTTTCTTTCTTTGGTTTTACTGGTCCTTTAATCTGTAGATACATTGTGCTTATTAAATAGAGTCTGATAAGTACCATGTAAGGCCCTTATTCACCAATGTGCGAAGTGAGCCGCGATGTGCTCGACTCACTTCGCACATTAGGTTATGCGCGTGCTGATGTCCTGTGTGCGGACATCAGCACGCGCATTAAAGGGATTCCCCTCCCGGCGAGAGCACTCGAGTCTCCTCGCCGGCAGGGGAATCCCTTTAATGCGCATGCTGGTGTCCGCGCACAGGACATCAGCATGCGCATAACACAATGTGCGAAGTGAGTCGAGCACATCGCGGCTCACTTCGCACATTTGTGAATAAGGGCCTAAGTCTTCCTACCTTACTGTATTTGTTTGCAGCATGTACCATCAACCAGTAAGGTCCAGTTTTACCATAACCAAATGAACAACATAAAAGTATTACTATGCGCTTGCATTTTGTATGGAAGAACAACTAAAGGGTTCATTAGTCTATGGGTGAATCCTTGGAGGGGTGTTAAAGTGCACCAGTCACCTAAAAACTAATACTAATTTTGATTTTACTAATGAAATAGACATATTTGTAAATATATATGTATTAAAAAAATGTACCTTTATACAGCGTTTCTCTGTCATCTTCCCTGTCAGCCTGACTTTTCTTTCTGGAACTGGGAGGGTGAGGAAGATTGGCTTTAACATGAACCAGGAGTCAGGATGAAATACAGGCATCAATAA
>WMED01027054.1:0-10698 GCA_019650415.1 Pipa parva | reverse complement strand
GCTCTGCCTTTATTCCCACTACTCGCTGTGCACAGCTCCTGTCTCACCATCTGTCACGAACACTTGCGATGTTTCCCAACCTGCACAAGGACGCCCCTCCCACCTCCTCTCACTGTTTTACCGGATGTGATGGCTCTGCGCTGGAACGCATGCTGGCTGCTTCTGGGGAACCATTATTCCCACTACTCGCTGTGCACGGCATACTAGGATTTTAAGGATCCATGCACGCTGTCTCCGACCCTTCAAGATCTCGGCACCATCCCTCCAGCCTACTCAGGATCTGCGCACTGTCTCCTAAGCCCCTCTGGATTCCCTCAACTTTTCTCAGCACCCCCTTGCTTTCAAACCTAGCATTACTTGTGTATACTATTTTAAATGATTTTTTTTTTACCTACATTTCTCGACTTATACACGAGTATATAAGTATAAAAATGTTGCATAAAGCTCAGTTTGACTCATTGTAACCGCAATGATCATGTGTCTGTATATATAATTTGTCCCATGGTGGGGGGACCTCTTTATTACCTGAAAATTACAGGTGTTTTTTACAAATTTTAAATCCTAACTCAAATTTTATTTATTTGCATAAAAATAACAATTCTCAGTCTTAGACGTTGCCATAATCTAACATGGTTACTTTCTATTTAGGCCTTAATCTGCTTGGTAGATAAAAAATCAGGGGAAAAAAGTAAGACACGACCCCGCTTTGTAAAGCAAGACCAAGTATGCATTGCCCGTTTGAAGACAGCCGGGACTATCTGCCTTGAAACATTCAAAGATTTCCCTCAAATGGGGCGATTTACCTTAAGAGATGAAGGTAGGTTATGGTTGCTTGTGGCCTTTTGTTATTGGCAGATAACTGAAGTATGGCAAAGGGATACACTTGTTATAATGTACACTCAATATGCAGGTTCTCACATCTCTTTTTGTTCTTTAAAGTGCACCTGTCACCTCAAAACTAATAAAAATTGAGGTTGTACTAATGAAATGAACGTTTTTGTAAATGTATATGTATTTTAAAAAATGTACTTTTATACAGTATTTCTCTCTGTCAGCCTGACTTTTCTTTCCCGAGTGTTGTGTGGGCAGGGCTAAATAATTGACATAGCTACTCCAATCAGATCCCTTAAATCAGTCTAGCAGCAATCATCATTTAGCCCTGCCCACCCTATTTGGGAAAGAAAAGTCAGACTGACAGGGAAGATGACAGAGAGAAATGCTGTATAAAGGTACATTTTTTTAAAATACATATTTACAAAAACATTTATTTCATTAGTAGAACCTAAATTAGTATTAGAGTTTTGAGGTGACAGGTGCACTTTAAAGTTGCCTGCAGCTTGTTTACTTTTTGTTTTGTTAATAAATTTGAGACTTCTTCCTTTTGATTTTGTTTAGGTAAGACAATTGCAATTGGAAAGGTCTTGAAACTGGTTCCAGAAAAGGACTAAGCTTTCTTCTAAATCCTGCACAATACTGTGAGAAAGTTTGACTCTACGGAAGCCTACTTCACATCGCCGCCTTGCGTTCTGCCCATTGATAAGTTTCCCGAGATCAGTTTTGCAGCAGAATTAAGTCCACATTGTCAGCTTTCTCATATTGAGAGCTCTGCTATGTCACTGTTGAATTCCCCACTCTGAACATTTTATGTTTCTTTTCTCCCTTTCATTAACATTCTGCCTCCTTGGAGAGATTTGGCTGTAGCTTCATGAGTGATGTGGACAAAATTGCTTTCAATAATGAAAACCTAAGAATTTTTTTTTTCATATTTTTTATCAATACATGCAATAACACCTTCCTCACCTCCAGAACAAGACCTAATTCTAGGCATACTCTTCAAAATGTGCAAATGTGACAGCCCGTTACAAAAAAAACCTACCATGTTAATAAAACCCTCAGTTAAATCCTTTTTTTCAGTTTTGAATTGCTTTTAAAAACTTTTTATTTACCTGAATGTAACACTGCTGCATTAACTTTTTAATAATCCAAGTGATTTAATATATTTACTTGGATTTTTCCCACAAAATTCCAACATGTCCCATTTTGACATCCACATTACTGCCAACCTTTTAAAAAAGTACATTTCCTTTTTTACCTCTAAAAGCAAATTGAAACTAAATATTCCTACATGTATGCAAACTGGATACTGCTTTGTTAAATGTAAGTTTGTCCTGACAGAAGAATTGCTTCTTTGGAGTTCATGTGACTTCAGGCCACGTGGGTGGCAAAAAATAAATGTATTCTTTTGGATGAAATACAGTATGTTAAAAATGCTAAAAATAATGTTACTTTGCTTCATTCTGATAATCCTTCTAAATTTAAGGGAATACATATATGGCTTTGCAGAACTTTTTAATTACATAAGTCATTAGTAGCTCTTCTGCTACAGTTGAAATACTGAGGATTCCAGTCTTCAGTACCAGTTCAGTCTTTGTGTTGAATATAAAGGCTTGACTTAACCTCTTTGCTGCTTAAAAATGTCTGAGATGAGCAGTGGACTATCATTTTTGAGCTCACACAAGTTTGCACATTTGAACCTTTGAATAAGTGATATAGTCCTGCTGTCTGTATTCTCTGCATATCAAGAGTTAAGCTTTTCTCTCGAGCTGAAAGCAATTTCTTTGGTCATTTGAAACTAATTCAGCGACTTCTTGTATCAGCTTTTTATCCGGAGACCACCATAATACAAAGAGCAATAGTTTAGCTATTTTTAGATTTAAATTCTAAGCCCACTGAAATACCTAAATGTTAGGAGGGTGAGTGCAATACCTTTTAATTTTATTTTATTTTTTTTTTTTTTTTAGTTGGTGTTGTTTCCCCTCCTGACTTTTTAGCTTCACTGTAAAATGTTTAAAACTCTAAAGTTTAGCAAAAGCTGCAAAAATTCAGTGAAGTGTTGAGGGTTTCTTTTTTTTTTTAATGTGGATTTATTTTTCCATCAATTTCACCACTTTGAGGCTACGTTGTAAGCCCAGAGAATACTTGTCCTTCAGTTTCCAATGATTACTGATTACTCTTGTAGCTGCCGTAATGCATGAAATGGAAATAAATTTTATTATGTCGGCAAAGCTGTGGGATTTCACTTTTTTGGGGTTGGTGTAGTGCACATATCTTTCTAAAACAACACGTACATTTATAATAGAGGGAAGGGTACTGCATAGTGGATAGGTTGGTAGAAAATAACCAAAAATGCTTTCATTTTTGCTGCTTTTTTGGAATCTGTTTACCAAACTTTTTTTTTTTTCAATTTATTCCATGTAATAGCTCTAGATAGCAATGGTAGGGTTACTTAATTTCTGAAGTGCCAAGTTGTTAGCGTATAAAAAAGCATGGTTACTAAGTGGGAAGTGTTTGCAATAAGGAAGATGTTAAGGTCTTCCCTTGAGTGCATGCTGTCTGAGTATAAACCTATACTTTTAAATGAATTGTGATGTATGTAAGAATATGTTCTTGGATGTGTGCTGTAAAAGGTTTATTTGAACATTTTGGCATGTGATTAATGATTTTATTTGCAAATAGCATACAAACATTCCTACCTAAATAGATCAGGTGCTTATCAGAGGTGCTGGCATACCATTTACATTGTACACTAATCAGTATTAAAAAAAAAAAAAAAAAAAAATACAACTGAAGGCATATTGTGTGCCCCTGTCTGCAGTACTAATAAAGCGGCCACCCATGGCATTTTCCCTACACAACATGTATCTGTTTATATTTTTGTGATCATAAAATGGAACATTATTAGAAATAGTGTTTGATTTGTAGTTTAGAAAATAGAACACTTATCAGTCCTTCAGGTTTTATAATTATGCTGCCTTGAATTTTTATGTTCACCTGTTTTAAAATATCTGAGAAAATCAATGGTATTAGGTTCTCAATAGGCATATTTGTTAAATGGAGCTGGGTAAAACGGATACAAAATTGTTAATGTATGTCAGTTATGTGGAACTGATAGACACCCACCCTTAGTAAACTTAGTTTACTATTCATTATGCATGTGTGTTTAGTAATGGGAACATTTCTGACTGGTGTGGGCATTCTTAATTGGCCTATTGGCTATATTAAAAAGCTTACTGTAATTACAAGCTTTATGCACTTTACTTTGAAAACACAAGTTCAGGGGTTTTGTAACAGTGTTTCAGGATTTTGGGATATGGGGCTTTAAGAAGGTGAAATAACTAAAATATTCCGTGCTGTGAGTTAAATTCAAAAATAGGTGCAAACTTGATTAGGTATCGTGACCTATTATAACCAATTGGCAATTTATTTTTTTTTATTACTGTTAGAATAATATAACATTTTCTTTTTGGGGTCTCTGAAATACACAGAAGAGATTTCAAGTCTCCAATACCTTATTAAACTTTCAGCGGTTTATAGCAGTGTCTTCACCAAGTGTATGCACAAAGATTTTCTGGATTGAGGATACACCACCACAGCAGGATTGCACTTTATACTTGTGAGTTTACCATACCAAACAACATGTCAATATTTATGTATTGAGCAAACTTAGTACATGTAAGGATGACTGTTTACCTACCTTGTAAACAGAATAAAAATTGGAATTGTTCCTTTATAACCTATAGCAGGTAGGAATGACTTTTCAAGCAAACATTGACTGGAGAGACCACCAACTGGCCAAACATGAATGCAGTATATGGTCACAAATATTTAGTTCATGTACCCTGAAGTAATTTGATAAAGACACTTAAAATCACTGTCAAATAACCATTTTCTTATTTTAGATTTTATGAGACATGCAAAAGTCTTATAAGATGAAATAAGTAATTTTTTTTTTTGTTTTTGTTTTTTTTTGTTAGAGTGCCTGCTTTAATAAACTCTGCAAACATGTTGGTAAAAATGAGACACAATAACTGGAGGTAATGGCACATTATAGTTACTGTAGTTTAACCAATAAGCCTTGTTGTAATTTTCCTGTACATATGGAAGCACAAGCAGCTGTGCCATCTTGTACACACAGCTTTAATCAACCTGTAATGTCAAAGAAGCGTATATGTTTACAAGCTGCTTTATGAGATTTTTCTTGGCTTGAGTTCAACATCAATCATTTGCCATTCTGTGCTACTGTGAAAACACCTTTTTTTTTTGCATCATGCGTATTTGTGTTGTTTTCACCTACTTCCTCTTCAGTTTGTAATTTTAAAGTCAGTGACCAGATACAGGTATTACTGTAAAATGAAAATTAGAAAGTAGCATGTGTCCAGCAAGTCCAATCTATTCAGTTATCCACTAAAAGGTATTGCCTACACTCTACTTGTCCAGAAAGTCTATAACATTACATGCCTGCAATTTTCAGAACAATGCTCAAGCCTTTTATTCTGTTCCGTACAGACTATCTTTGACAGCCTGGCTGTTGAGGCTATGATTGTACGACGCAAGGGATTTTCACAGGCAATTATAAGAACTATTTTAAAAGCCTGTAAAACTATTGTTTCTGCAGCATGCCACAGTCTGTAGAAGGCTTACTGGAATTGGTGTAACTCATTAAAGATTCCTTTTGAGAAGTTTGTAATGCGAAGACTTTTACAATTTCTTCAATTTGGTCTCAATAAAGGTCTGAGTTTATCTTCATTATAGGTTCAACTTTCTGTTCTGTTGGTCTTATTTCAGAAAAAATTAGCGCTAATGGTAGATGTCCGAACACTTTTACAAGGGTAGCTCATATCATACCTATGTATAGAATGCCGGTACAAGCCTGGGATCTAAATTTAGTCATCAATTTTACAAGACCCACCTTTTGAACTTTTGCATTTGGTATCAAGATTCCTTCTCTCACTAAAATTAGTGTTTTTGGTGGCAATCTTGTCAACAAGAAGAGTATCAGGAATAGCAGCTTTATCCTCCAAACCACCATTTATAGCTTTCCATTCAAAGTAGTCTTATGGACCATCCCATCTTTCCTACCTAAAGTAGTATCCGTTTTTCATATAAATCTGGATATAATTTTACCTTCCCTTTGCCCTAACCCAGAAAATTCTAAAGAAGAAAAGCTACGTTCTCTAGATGTTTGGGTATTAAGGATTCATCTCCAGAGGACAGCTGATTATCGCTGGTCAGACTCCCTGTTTGTATGCTCAACAGGACACAAAGTGGGTTTCCAAGCCACCAAAACAGTAAGTGTGCATTGGATTAAAGAGGTCATCTGATATTCATACAGATTAAGAAGCATAGCCCCCCTTAAGGAATTACTGCTCATTCTACTCTGGCTGTAGGGTAGTGTCATCTGGAGCAATGCGCAATCAAGCCTCAGTAGAACAATTATGCAACGCAGCAACATGGACTTCACCTTCCACCTTTGTAAAATTTTATAGAGTGGACTTGTTTGCTTCTCAACAAGCCACTTTTGGGAGGAAAATTCTTTAGGTGGCAGTGACCCCTATATAGGAGGTTGCAGAAAGTCTGGAGTTATCTTTATTCACCCTCCATTTAAGAATAACATGGGATATATTTGGTATGTCCCCTGGTCCTGTGTCCCCTAAGAGAAAAGGAGATGTTTATACTCACCGATACATATTTTTCTCTCTGGATCTCTTGGGGGATACATGACCAGGGGTAAAGTTTGACAATACTCCATAGATTCTCTTTGGGGTTAAGGTCTGGTGAGATTGTTTTCAAGAGGAAGATGAAAGACATCAGACCCAACAATGTAGACAGGCTGAAGGCTGCTATCAAAGCAACCTGGGCTTTCATAACAAATCTGCAGTTGGCACTAGCTGATCACTTCCATGCCATGCTGCATTAATGCAGTCATTCATGCAAAAGGAGGTCTGACCAAGTATTGAGTGCATTTACTGTACATACTTTTCATTTGGCCAACATTTCTGTTCCAAAAGTTTTTTTACAGTTGGTCTAATATTCTAACTTTCTGAGATAATGACTTTTTAAATATTATTTATTCATATATATCATTATTTTACAGCGATTCATCATTCACTTCAGTCCTTGCCCTGTGGAACTTACAATCTAGGTTTCCCTATTTTGTCACACTCACAGATGTATGTTTTTGTATTGTAGGAGGAAACTCACGCAAGTGCCAGGGAGAACATACAAACTCCATGCAGTTGAAGTTTAGGGTGGAATTGAACCCAGGACCTCAGCACTACAAGGCTGCAGTGCTAATCACTGAGATTCCACACTGCCCGCTTTTGGGTTTTCCCAGGCTGTAAGGCATAATCATCAAGATTAACATAAATAAATGCTTGAAAAAGTTCAATAGCAGTCTTCCATGAATGACTTACTGCAAACAGCGAATTTCTTAGATATTCAGCTTTTATTTCCACAAAAATTCAACTTCAGGACAGCCTTACTTGGCAAAAATAAACAAATCCAAATTATACACCACTTTCAATGCAGAATCCTTTTTCCAGCAAAACACGGTGGAACTCAAAAATTCAGCAACTCCCAAACACAGTTTCTATTTTTAGCAAAACTAACCACTCCCCCACCCAAGGGTTTTTCCTACCTGCATTTTAAAGCAGTTTTAACCTGCAGCTGGGACTAATTTCAAGAACTGGGCTGTCCTTCAGCCATAGGAACAAACATTTGGAGAAACATACCTTCTCTCATACAGCACAACACTACAATCACTATATTTCCCCTCCCTGCTCAACCTTGGGGGGAGCACTTCTAGCAAACAGACATGTACTCTGGATAGGACAACAGTATTACCCTGTTGTTTCCCTGGTCTATGCAACACCTTAAAGTTGTAATTCTGTAAAGCCAGGAACCACCGGGTGACTCGAGCATTTCTTTCTTTATTTTGAGCCATCCATTTAAGGGGTACATGATTTGATACAATGGTGAATTTTCTCCCCAACAAATAATACCTTAGAGATTCTAGTAACCACTTAATGGCGAGACACTCTCGCTATACTATAGAATAATTTTGGTGTTCTTCCCCCTCTACTACCTGAGACAAAACAGCCCCCAATCCCACATCAGAAGCATCTGTTTGTACAACAAATTATTTTTTAAAGAGTGACCAAGACTGGATGTTCATAAAGGACTTTTTTCAACTTCCAAAATGACTTATCTGCCTCTAGAGTCCATTTAACAATGACACTCTTGGAGCCTTTAGTGAGGTCTGTCAAGGATGGCACAATAGAGGCAAAATTAGGCACAAATCTACGATAATACCCAACTATACCTAGAAAAGATCTAACTTGCTTTTTCAACAGAGGTCAGGGCCAATTTTGGATAGCCTCTACCTTATTAAGTTGGGGCTTGATTGTACCTCTTCCAATAATGTACCGTAAATATTTGGCTTCCTTCAAGCCAAGGTCACATTTCTTTGGATTTGCCGCTAGGCCCGCTTCCCTTAGTGAGTTTAGCACTGCCTGTACCTTAACCAAGTGAGATTCCCAATCTGGACTGAATATTACTACATCATCCAGATAAGCAGAAGCATATTCCCGATGGGGCTTTAGAATGACATCCATCATATGCTGGTGCCCCATGCAAACCGAACGGAAGCACCTTATATTGGAATAACCCATCTGGGGTAGAAAATCCGGTTTTCTCTTTGGCATGGTCAGTTAAAGGAACTTGCCAATATACTTTTGTAAGGTCTAGGGTGGATACAAACAGGGCCGGACCCAGTCTTTCAATTAATTCATCCACCCTGAGCATAGGATAGGCGTCAAACTTTGAGACTTCATTCAGCTTCCGAAAATCATTACAGAAGCATAGTGTCCCATCTGGTTTTGGAATTAACACAATGGGGATAGACCAGGCATGTCAAACATGCGGCCCTTTACAGGCATATCTGCGGCCTGCACAAAAGTCTCAAAATTTGTCTCTAAACACTTAATTATATGAAGTGCATGTAGTATCAACAGTCCGCGAGCAGCCTGGGTTTATATAGATCGACACGGAGCTAGTTGGTGGCTCTGGAGTTGCGGCTGTATGACGTGTGTACTTTGGTCGGCTGCTGCTCACGTAAGCAGGTCATATGCAGGATATGGGCCAATGAATGACGAGCCGGAAGTGGTGATTGTGGACTATTAAAGCGTGAGTTTTGTACATCTTATGCCATGAATAAGCGATGCGTTGTCATTTCAGTCTGATATACCAACAATTGTTAGCACAAAGGGGTGTCAAGCCTCAGAACAAAACACTAAAAATAATTGAAAAAAATTATAGCAAATAAATGTTTAGTTTTTAATTGCTGTATTTTTGTTAAATATATTAGTTGCTGTTGTGCACTGCAAATATATGTTGCTGTTACATATTACTACTTCATATCTTGTTTTCATGACTGCTGTTAAAATACGTGTGTGACATTAGCTGCTGTGTGCGGCCCTCACAACAACCTCTTGTTACTTATGTGGCCCTCGGGTACCCTGAGTTTGACATGCCTGGGCTAGACCACTTGCTATGAGATTTTTCAATTCCTCCCAATTCCAACATCTTTTGTACCTCAGCCGACATTGCCTGCCTACGAGCCTCTGGTACCCTGTAGGGTTTTACACTCACTCTTACAGAGGGTTCTGTAACAATGTCATGCTTTATCACATGGGTTCTGCCTGGCAGGTCTGAAAATACATCTCTCTTTTGCTGCAAAAATTCTTTTACCTCTTGTTTTTGTACCTATGACAAACTGTCAGCGACCTTAACCTCAGGTACCTGGGACCCAGAATTTGCCTGTTGGGTGCTTAAGATAGGGTGAGGTTCACAATCCTTTCAGGGCTTAAGTACATTTACATGATAAATGTGAAAGGGTTTACATTTACCGGGTTGGTGTATCATAATTTACCTCACCTCCTTGCCATTTGGCCAAAAACTTACTCTTCACTGAAGAGATTAACACAAGAGCCCTATCCCCTGGATTAAAGGCTCTTATCTTAGCAGAGCAGTTATATACTTGAGCCTGGGCCTGTTGAGTTTTTTGTAAATGTTCTCTAACGATAGGCATAACCTTCTCAATCCTTTCCTACATTTGTGCAATGTGTTCAATGACACTACAGTGGGGGTTACCGCCTGTTCCCGAGATTCTTTGACAATATCCAACAGCCCCCTTGGGTGTCTCCCATACAACAACTCGAAGGGTGAAAACCCAATGGAAGCCTGGGGAACCTCTCTTATGGAAAACAGCAAGTATGGCAACATATTGGGGGGAATTCAAGATAGCGCAAAGTGAGGTGCGGAGTCTTCGACTCACTTCACACGGACATCAGCGAGTGCTTTAAAGGGATTCCAGTCTCGGTGAGGCAACTCTTTTGGTCTCGCCAAGACTGGAATCCCTTTAAAGCATTTGCTGATGTCCGCGTGCAGGACATCAGCGAGCGCATATCAGTCAGTGCAAAGTGAGGCGAAGACTCCACACCTCACTTCGCACTATCGTGAATTCCCCCATAGTCCCAGTCCCTGCCATCTTTAGCCACTACTCTCTTCAGCATCACTTTTAGGGTTTTGTTAAACCTTTCTACGAGTCCATCAGCTTGGGGATGGTAAACAGAAGTCCGTAATTGGACAATCTTTAGCCATTTACACAACTCCCTAGTAACTTTGGACATAAATGGGGTACCTTGGTCTGTTAAGATTTCCTTAGTGATCCCAGTTTGGGAAAACATCTGCACTAACTCTTTTGCGATAGTCTTGGCAAGATGTATTCCTTAAAGGGATTGTTTCTTGATATCGGGTAGCCCCTGTGGAAACTGCATGCCGGGTGACTGGCCCCTGTGG